>CM059431.1:97361987-97609344 GCA_030390025.1 Squalus acanthias
TTTTTTTCGGGTTTGGCGCTCAAATTTCTTGTATAGGGTGATCTCCGTTTTAATGGGTTTTGGGGATACTCGTAACTGTCTGAGTACCTGTTAATACTTTTCCCATTGTTTAATCGGTCGGTGTTCTCCCTGGAGGGGTTTTGGGGCTTCCAAATGTTTTCTGTAACTACCCGCTAACGGCTCTCTCATCGTAGAGTCGTTGGGATTTTGCATATTAATGTCTTTGGATGGGTTCTTGATTACTTGGTACAATAGCCCTTATTCACACCTGGGAGACCGATTTCAGTATTTATGTGTATACTGCAAACCCATGATGTCTAGTGTATTATCTTAAATGTGCTGAGTCTTGATCGAACTTGCACAAATGTTTATTGGAACGCCATCTTGTCTGCCTGTCGATGAATCTAGAATGTTCTGCCACGAGGCGTGGCGGCCATTTTACAGGCTGCTTGTGTCCACTTTGAAAACCTGACAGCATTCTGCTGAAATAAAAGCTGTTTGAACGAAACTATGTGTTTTTCTCCTTATTAATGAAATCGCGATATATTGCGAATTCTACAGTCCCTCCTGTTGATGCGAATAACTCCGCTTATCGTATCAAAAATATTGTGGTGAGCAATATTATCTCGATTTCTCCAGATCCAGAAAATTAATCCCATAACTTAAACTATCTAGGGTCTTTGCGTCGTCCTTATTTCCCAAGAAAATTACCTTCTTATAATACCGCAGGCATTATTTGCCTTTAAACTTACACCACTTGTTTTCCTTCCAGGCGTAACCAGGCCGATGCCTCTCGTATCACCTGTATATTCATATTTTTATTTAGGGAAAGGAAAAACAAAACAAAACCAAACAATCATCTTTAACTATAACACCATCACCAAAATAATCAACACCAACTCTTAAACATGTCGAGTTCCAAACGTATTTACAGTTTCCGAAAAATCACGATCGAGTACAACACTTCCGAGGCGCACGTGGCAAGCGGGAGTGACGCCATTTTCCGATTACACGGTGCTTTCATCGTGCACGCGCACGTAACGTTCTCGCCACTCTCCCATGTTTTCGTGCTTGGTGAGGCGTTTGCCTCTCTTACAATGTACGACCAATCGGTACACTACAATAAAACTTGGCATACAACTAAAATGTGGGAGGCTATTCTGATCCATGAAGGCACTTCAATATTGGTGAACAGATTCCACCACGGTGGAATTACTATGTCCAGAATGTCTGTCCCTATTTCGACAGTTTTCTGCTCTAGTGTGTAAAAATGTTTTTGTGACACCGCGACGGCTTTCAAAAGCTTGGTGAGGTGTTCAGGGAGAGGGGGAATGAGGTATCCGAAATGCTCGACGAATCGCTGCAAGTCGGTGAAATTCTCTTTTACTGTTAGATGAACAGTGGATGGTTCAGGGATGGTGACAATTCGCTGTTGTGCTACTTGAACTTCCGCCCTGGGTTTGAAACAGAAACTGCTGTCACTCACCGGACACCGGCTACGGTTTCCATGCTGGTATGTTGCGCTGCAGTGGTAACACAATATGTTCCACCCCCGATGTATGCTACCTGCGGAGGCACATGATCTGTGCCATTGCCTCCATGGTGCAATTCATGGACTTGGCGCCAGCCGTTCTGAACCCGCACTGTGGTGTTAAAAAGGCATTCAAGTGCTGGGGACACAGTATTATGTGTGCTCCCCTGCCACGACAACCAGCGAGATCTGTACCTGTCATCGTTTGCTCCCAGCGGATGACGTAGGGTGGAACCGCTGCATAGCGAATGTGGGCTCCCCCCTGAATGACACCAATGTTCTCTACCCGATACACCGGGGCGGGCTTTGCTGTGTCGCCCAAAACCGGCATACGTAATACTATACCCATGATAGTATGGTTTGATCGTCCGCAGTCCACGGGGACTGGGTATGCTTCTGAAGCTAGCCTGAGCTGGCACGGGCTTAATGCGTTCTGAAAAGGGTGGAGCGCCCGCAGGTGTTTGTTACTTATCCAGGACGGGACCAAACCTTGTTTTAAATCCTCCAAATTACTGCGGCCCTCGCCCAGTAACCACGCCCCGTAAAGCACGCACACCTCGTTCTGCGCAGCTTGATCGGATGCATTCCGATCTTCCCTAATCAGGGCATTTACCGTTCTCGCGTGTTTCTCTAGCTCTGCTATAATTTCCTTTAAATGGAGAGTCATGGCTTGGTCCTCGTGTAAACCCGACCCAACCACTTTATTTTCATCTGTGAGAATGTCTTTTAATTGCGTTTTTAAGCCATTAATCTGGGTCTGCAGCTCCACGCTGTCTAGAGCGTTGACCACAGATGTACCTGTGTTGAAAGCAGTGAACGCGTCGTTCACAACACCCCTTCTTTGTCTCCCCACCTGATCAAAGACTTCATGTGGTGCGGTGTACAAACTTGTTTTATCAATTTCCGCGAAATCAAATTCGTAAAATTGTCTGAACATCTTGGTCAACAGGACCTGATAAAACTGTTCCGTCTTTTTGGGGCACCACTCTGGTAACCGCACCTCGGTGAGATTTAAAATCACCGAGGCCACCGCGTAATGTGCCCCCTGAAATAGTATCTGGTCTGTGGGGACCAGTACCAAACCATTCCCGGGTCCCTTACTAGTTTTAGGGCACCCTTCCTCTTTAGCTAGAACCACCGGAATCGTGGGCGGGGCTTTGCGTGGGCGCGTAATGAGTTCAGTGGCATTTACCGGGATCGAAGAGTATGGGGCTCCGCACCCCCTGGTGCTCGCATCCCACCTCATCCCCTGTCCGTTATCCTGCCATTGATTAATGAAAAATATGGAGATGCCTTTGGGGCAAGCGTACTTTGACCCCCACATACATACATAAATTCCCTCATCCGGTTCCCACCATTTGTCCCAACAGACTCTCACTTGTCCGTTTGTCCCCGTAATTGTCCGATGGGTATTATTACCCAGTCGTTCCCACTCGACCGAAGAGTTCCTCATGTTTTTGCTCAGCTTTTGCAGCCACCACCATCGGCTCAATGGGACATTCCCACTACAAGTCAAACAAATCCGTTTGCCGACGGTGACGCTGATCCTGGGTGCGATGATCCTTACTTTGGGGCACATTAAAGAAGTCTCTTGGTAGGCAAACCCCGATGTGCTGGAATACTCCGTTGAGTTCGTTCCCAGCCATCCTGGCCACCTTCCCTTGTGGAAATAGGTGCTGGTCTCCTCAGCCTCCCGTCTTCCGGTCCCATCCACCGCGATGGGGGCCGTGTCCCCGGAGCATCCAAACACCACGACATCCTTGGTGCGGCCTCGATAGGCCAATCCACATCCGATTGCCGCGAGCAATACTAGAATTCGTTCCATCCTTCCTTGGTTCCTGTGATCAGATAGAATGAGGTAGCCAGCCTCGCAAGAGTCTCTGGCTTTTGTGAAGGGTGAGCGGGTCCCCTGACCTCGCCTCACGTAAACTTCAATGTTCGCTGAATAAACTTTAACTAAACCTATCTCTAAAGCTCCCATCATTTTACCATTTTCTGTTAAAATTAAACTACAAACTTAACCTGACTTAAAACTATAAACTTATTCTTAACCTTAAACTATAAACTTAGAAACTTATCCTAAACTTATTACTGTACAGCGCCGCCCGTTCCCAGGGCGGCCCCTTTAAATTCTGAGAAGGCTGCTGCGAGCTCTTCCCGACGGTGGGAGGGCACTGACCCCTTCCTTTGATCTGCCGCAGCCTGTTGCTGCTGCGATGGGACTGGGCCCTACCTGGGCTGCCTTAACCTTAAGCCTGCACCTTGGGGCAGTCTGGGGACATGACCACATCTTCCTGGGCTGGGGTGCCCGACTTGACCTACGAGGAGTTGTCGGGGGCAGGAATCCCAGGACCGACGGACCGGGTTCCGAGACTTCCACCGGGACGACCTGTGGCCCCATCACAGTCGCTGGCTCCGTCTCCCCTGACTCCGCCTCCCTGACCTCGGGACCTGCAGCTTGTGGTACCGCCCTGCTCGGCCCAGCAGGCGAACCTCCACTCGCAGTCCCTACCTCCCTCGAGGGCAGGACGTTCAAGGCGGGCGGCTCGGGCTCTGAGGTTTCCACCGTCACGCCCTGTGGTCCCACAGTGGCTGGCTCCGCCTCCCCTAGCTCCTCCCTCCTGTGTTCGGGACCTGCAGCCTGGGTGTCCACCCTGTGTGGATCTCTATCTGCAGCCCCTGTCCTCCCTATACCTGAATTGGGGGCGACCCTTGCGTTCCCCGATTCCCACTCGTCCTCATCACTATCCTCATCTGACTCGAGTTCCCGGAACTCTCCCTCATCTGACTCCCAACCCCACAAAAATGTTTCACAATTTTCCAGGATGTCTCCTTCCCTGATGCAGGCTGCTTTGCCTGCTTGTGTGCCCTGTGGTCCTGCCTGGGGCTGCGAGTCCCCACTCGCAGGTTTTGCCCCTGTGGTTTTCCCTTGTGCACCTGGCTTGTACAGTTTGCACTGGTTTACGTGGAACCACTTAGTGCGCCGAGGTACTTTTACGGCGTATACCATGGGACTCGCTTTATCTACAATGTTGTAGGGTCCCATATACAGTGGTTCCAGACTCCCTACTCTGGCGTAGTTTCTGACCATAACCTGGTCTCCTACTTCCCACTCCCGCGTTTTGCGGGGTTCCAGCAACAGGCGATTGCCCTGATGCTGCCTTCCCATGTTCCCAGCCGCCTGCTCATACACCTGCTTCAGGCGCTCCAAGAGGGTCTGGGCGAACTTGTCCCTGCTTATCTCTTGGAGCTGACCCTCAGTGAGCACCGGCGCTAGCACATGGGTGGGGGTTCGCATGATCCTCCCAGTCATCACTTCGTGCGGGGAATACCCCGTACCTTTTGACTGACTGGCCCGGACCCCCATGAGGACTAAAGACAGAACCTCCGCCCATTTTTGGGGCGAGTTCCTAGTCTCTTTCCTCAATTTCTCCTTCAGGGTCCGGTTCATGCGTTCAACAATCCCGGATGACTGGGGATTGTGCGCTACGTGCCATTTCCCTTCAATGCCCAAAAGCATGAGGGTGTTCTGCATCACCTGGCCGGTGAAATGACTCCCTTGGTCTGACTCCACAAAACGGGGGTGTCCCCACCGCGAGAACACTTCCCGGACCAAGATTTTTGCAGTACCCAGTGCCGTAGCTGTTCGACAGGGGAAGGCTTCCACCCATTTGGAAAACACATCCACCAAGACGAGGCAGTATTTATAACCTCCCTGGGTGGTGGGCAGGGGCCCTATATAGTCGATCTGTATCGACTGCCATGGTCCCTCTACCCTTCTTACGTGCCCCATGGGCACTTTCCTTTTCTGGGGGTCTGGGTTGTTTGCAGCACACACGAGACAGCTTGCACAGAACTCGCGGACCTGTTCCCTGAGCCCCGGTCACCATCCCGCTTGCTCTACCCGTTGCCAGGTAACCTCGGGCCCGGGGTGCCCTGCCCCTGGTCCCTCGTGAGCCAACTGGAGGAATTCCCTCCTGTGCTGCTGCGGCACAACCCACTGCTCCTCGCGGAACAGCATGCCTTCCTTAACTGAGAGGGTTGCCGTACTGTACGGACCCTCTACTTGCTTCCCCTCAGCAATGGTTTTTAGGACTGCTTTTAGGGCGGGATCCTGGTTCTGGACGGTCTTAAGGTTGTAGAATTCGCAATATATCGCGATTTTATTAATAAGGAGAAAACACAGAGTTTCGTTCAAACAGCTTTTATTTCAGCAGAATGCTGCCAGGTTTAAAGTGGACACAAGCAGCCTGTAAAATGGCCGCCGCACCTCGTGACAGAACATTCTAGACTTTTCAACAGGCAGACAAGATGGCGTTCCAATAAACATTTGTGCAAGATCGATTAAGAGTCAGCACAGTGAAGATAATACACGAGACATTATGGGTTTGCAGTATACACATAAATACTGAAATCGGTCTCCCAGGTACAAATGAAAGCCATTGTACCGAGTAATCAAGGGCCCATCCAAAAGACATTAATATGTAAAATCCCAACGACTCTACGATGAGAGAGCCGTTAGCAGGTAGTTATACAAAACACTTGGAAGCCCCACAACCCCTCCAGGGAAAACACCGACCGATTTAACAATGGGAGAAATATTAACAGGTACTCAGACATTTACGAGTAGCCCCGAAACCCATTAAGAACGGAGATCACCCATACAAGACATTTGAGCGCCAGACCCTAAACAAAAGAATGGACATTAAGGTTGGGCGGGAAACGGAAGATTTTGCACTATAATTGCAGGCTCCAAACCATCCATCTTTCTCTTATCCGATCGACTCTTATCATCGTGGCTGCTCCTGTGCTCTTGTTTCGTAACCTCGTGGCTGCTCCTGTGTACTCGTAGTTGGGCTCCTGCTTGCCTGTTGCCTCTTTGAAAAGGACTGTTGAACTTTCTGATCCGTTCGGATCTACCTCGTGTCGCGTAACGAAGACCTATGTTGGTAACTGGCAGCGGAACCAAAGGCCCGAGATGAGATGAGATGAGATGAGAAGAGAGGAAGACCATATCCATCGCCACGGTCAGTAAATCCCGACCGCGCCTGTAGGTCGAATAGCCAAGTTTTCTTTGCCAGGAAGACTTCTTCGAACTTGCAAGGAAACATATCGTATCGATGATATTGACAACTGTGCTCGAAAAGTACCTGTTAAACCAACCAACACAGGTCTTCATCACAGCAGACGTTCCAGCCTGCTAGCCGGAGCAGCAGAAGCAAGTAAACAAGTGGGACCAGGAGATCTCCTGACCGACACGTGGGTGCTGCGGTGAAAAACATCCGATCAGCTATTCGGAATTTCTCCGAGTTATCACGAGTGGTGAGCATGAGTCTCAAAATCCTACGAATCTAGTTTAGGATAGATATTGATAGGGGAGGGTTTAAGGATTAAGGATATTTGTAATGTGTGCCCCTATTTACTATGTGCCGTTCGTTCCTCGTTTCCCTAAGATCGACTATATAACTGCTTGTAAGATTGTACTGTCATTAATCTGTGCTTATGACATGTATTTCATAATCTTAAGTATCATGCAATAAAGATTTTCCATTTCGTACCATTCAACCGAGTCTACATGAGTTTCATCTCCATTACTGCTCTCGCATCTAAGTCCAGTGTCTAGAACCGTAAGGGCGAGTGATTCGAACCACTCACAGGTGTGTCTAGTGTTCCCAGACTGGCTGGAGACCAGAACAGGCAACAAGGCCTAGACCCGCACTGACATACAGGCTGCACAGAGCCGCGTGAATCTCACAGGCTGCGAGACACGCAGGGTCAGAATCCCTTACAAGGTCTAGGGGCAATGCTACCCTGGAGTTCCCGGGATTCCCGTCCCTGCCTTGGATCGCTGCCATGGGTCTGGTCCCATAGGGGTCCCAGAAAATGCCGTTGCGGGCACCTTCCCTGGCTAGCGCATCCGCCTGCTGGTTGCCCTCCCCACGGGGCTCTGTGGAGGAGTGAGCTTTCACCTTATGGATGAAAATCTCTCCTTCCTCCCCAACTGCTGCTAGGATCTTTTCCAGCAAGGGCTTCACCGTTAAAGGTCGTCCGTCCGCGGAGGTGTATCCACGGCGGGACCAAATGGCCAGGTATTCCGTACACGAATTGCATGTGAACATACTGTCCGAGCAAATCGTGTATGGGGTTGGGAAAATGTCTGGGTGGGTAACGACGTACACCACTGCAGACAGCTCAGCCTGCTGCGCGCTCATGGTGCTAGGGAGCTTGATCGCCAGGGCAAGGTTTGCCGCAGGGTCATAAACTCCACACCCTGTGAGTCGTTCGCCAGCAGATACTGTGCTGGAACCATCAACATAAATCTCGCGCCCAGTGGGATGTATCCCGGCCCGCAAACCTATGTTGACGTCCCACACCCCTTCCACCGAACACCGGTGGGCTGTACCAGGGTATACCAAATTGGCCGCAAGCCTGGGCTCGCAAAGACCTTTAACTCTAAGATCCATCTGGGAAAGAAGAAGGGTCCAGCGCGCAATGCGCACGCTGCTTACGGTCCCATCTTTAATTCTCCCATCTAGAAGCATCTTAGTGGGTGTATGATGGGTGAGGAGAGTGATGGGAGAGAGCCCTGTGAAGATCGCTGATCTTTTCACAGCCCAATGCGTGGCTAAAAGGTGCCTTTCGCAGTTGGAAAAACTTCTCTCCACATCCGTTAACACCCTGGTCGAATAGACAACCGGCCTCAGCTTGCCGTGGCGCTCTTGGAGCAGCACAGCGCTCAAGCTGTCCCCGCTGGCAGCTACCTCCAGGAAAAACTCCTTCCCCCCATCTATGGCCCCTAAGGCTGGCGCGGTCTGCAGATCCCTTTTTAACTTCTCGAAGGCTGCTTGGCAGCCCTCGTCCCAAGACCACTCCACTCCCTTATGGAGGAGTCGGAGTAGCGGCGCCGCTGTGGCCGCATAGTCTTCGATAAAATCCCTGCAGTAACCCGTCAGTCCCAAGAAGGACCTCACACCCCTTATGGTGTTGGGAATCGGTAACTCTTGCACCGACTCCCTCCTAGCTTTATCTATGGCTCTTTCCCCAGCGCGAATGGTCAGCCCCAGGAATTTTACTTCCTGCTGACCGATACGTGCTTTCTTAGGGTTTACTTTAAAACCCTTTCTCGCTAGCAGCTCCAATAACTCGGCCAGCAGTGGTCCATGCTCCTCCCTTGAATCCGTAAATAGGAGCAAATCATCCACGTACTGCACTATCTGATTGGGCTGACTAAACTCCTTTAAACTTCCTGCCATACACTGATGGAAAATACTGGGGCTGTTGTGGAAACCCTGTGGCAGACAGTTCCATGTGTACTGTTGTCCTTTGAAAGTAAAGGCAAACTTGTACTGGTCCTCTCGCCGCAGCGGGATGGACCAAAAACCGTTCGAGATATCCAGCACCGTGAACGTGGTCGCGGACGCTGGGATACTCCCTATTAGGTCAGCAACTGCTGCTACCGTGGGCGCGCAGGCGGGAATGTTACTGTTGAGGACTCTGTAGTCCACCGTGGCCCTCCACGAATTATCCGGCTTCCTAACCGGCCATAATGGGGAGTTCACGTGTGTGGCTATCGGCCTCAACACGCCCTGCTGCACCAAGGAGGACATTGCTGTCTCCATATCGGGTTCTGCTTCTTTGGGGAAGTTATACTGCTTTTGGGGCCGGGTCATGGGGTCCCCATCTACGCTGACCTCAAACCCGGTAACCCTCCCACAATCGTGCTTGTGGGTTGCAAACGCGTGCATATTATCTGACACGTACGTTTGCATGTCCGTTGGGACAACCGCGACCATAAGCCCGAGGTCGTAGCCTCCGGATGGCTGCATGGTACACAGGACCCCTGTTTCTTCCTCCCCCGGAATTACCACTACCTCGCCTTCTTCACTCTTAGCCCCCCAGAGACAGTGATTTCTGAGGTCCACGAGGATCCCGTGTCCTGATAGGAGATCGGACCCAAGGATACCTCTTCCACCCCCCTCCTGCCATTCCATCAGTATGCACTTCCACTTGATGTGGAGTGCTCCTAAATGAATGGATAGCGGAAGGGAGAACGCGCCAGCCTGTTCTTTTCCCGTGAACCCCGCAAATGTGAATGGGACCTTGGTAGATAGCGGTGAGTCAAAAGGGCTATCTGTATGAATCACGGTGCAAGAAGCTCCCGTGTCCAACAAATAACTACCCTTCTGTTTCTCTACCTCCATTTCCACCAGGGGTCGCTTCCACGCATCATAGCTGAGCGGACACAGGTAGACGGGCTGCGCGGGCTCTAGTCATTGGGTACTGTTAGACGGGCCTGTGGCACCTGCGGGGCTGGTAGCAACCGCCACTTTTCCATGTGCACTCATGAAGTTGCGCATGGCTCCCAACACTGTTTCGAGGTCGTCGGGAGGGGTGGGTGCACTAGCTTCCCTAACAGAGACAGGCATCTGGGCTCGGGCTGCGGGATTTTTATCCCTGGAATCCTTCCAAGGGTTCCTGCAGTTCTTGCGCCAATGCCCTGTCCTCCCACACCCGTAACAAGCATTACTTGCCTGCGGGGCGCGGTTACCCTCCTGATGCCACTCCTTTTGAGCCGGGGCTGCGGGTTGTACCTCATGTACCTTTCCCTTAAGGGGACGTGTTCCCATACCCCTGATATTACGGTATCCTACCGTGAGTCGATTTAAGACCGACTCCTCCGTAATGTTGGGGTCAGTGGGATCAAACCACGCTTTTGCCTGCTCTCTGACGGCTGGCAAACTGTTGGCTACTATACACCTGAGCCAATGAGTTAAACCGACGCCTTCCACATCGTCGCGCTCTGGCGCACCTGGGCAGCTGCGCTGATATACTGGCCACAGCCTGTCGGCAAAAACCTTCGGGGGTTCTCCCTCCATCTGCACTGTCTGCCCCACTCTAACAAACGGACCTTCATCGTCCGTCCCCAATACTTCTAGGACCTCATTTTTTAGTGCCTCATATTTCTTGGTTCCTCTCTTGCTCTCGTCCGAGAGACACTGAAGGATCGAACTACCTAATGAAAATAACAGCATCTTTGCTGTTTCCCCATCGTCGCAGCCGTTAATGGCTGCGGTTTGCTCAACTTCCCTGAAATGTACGGAAGGGTCGTCTGCCTCGGTCAGCTTCCGTACGTGACTTATCATAATCCTCAGCTGGTGTGAGCTGTGAGGCAACACAAGCTGGTTGAGGAGATCCCCTTGTTCCCCACCGTTTCCGTTTGGGCCCCTTTTTATACCCGTAACCGGACACAACGGTCCCTTTTCCACTTCTCCCTCAGTGGGCTCTTTCGTTTCTTCTACTACTTCCTCCCTTACCCAGGTTTCCGAATAGCTGGGTGGCGCGGAGGGCGTAGTGGCTAATACTTCCTTTGCTTTATTGGGTGGGAATTTCTGAAACTCCTCATCTACTAGTGGCTGGTGTGCTGACGGACTGATAAGGCACACCATGCCGTGCGCCTTGTTCACGGTCCTTTTAAGGTGCTCTATCTCCTTTTGGCAGACGCTATGATCGGCCCCCTGAAACTTATCCTCAAGGGCCATCTTATATGCCGCCCTAACCCCCGTTTAGCTCTCTTCCTGGGCTTTTATTTGGGCAGCTTGGCGGGCACATCGTTCCTTTAGTCTGCCCTCACTTAACTTTGCCTCAGTGACCTGGCACTCGAGGTAATCTATTTTTGCTTTATGGTGACTGGTGATTTCCTGGCGTTCTCGGTGCAACGCACTTAAATTCCTAATGAGCAACTCCCCTCCAGAGACCTTCTCGTCCATTTCCTCCTCTAAATGCCTGATCCGAGCTGTTTGCGCTGTAATGACCTGGTTTGAAATCTGGACTTGTCTCTTATAACACATTAACCAGACCGCTTTCTCGACTGTCTTTTTATGTTCCTTACTATCTGTCCACCTCTCGGCTGCCTCTAGTGGACTCTTATCCGCTAACAGGTCACTTTTTCATTTCTTAGTTAAATTTACCTTTCCGAACACATAATCTGCTATCTTTTCCTGCATGACATTTCGTACATTCACACCAAAGTCTAACACACTACCCTCTCGCTGCCAGTGTCCTGCCACGGTCGCCATTTTCTGTAAGGGTTTTCTCTCTGAACCTGTGAGATTCGTGTGGCTCTGTGCAGCCTGGATGCTAGTGCGGGTTTAGGCCTTGTTGCCTGTTCTGGTCTCCAGCCAGTCTGGGAGCACTAGACACCTGTGAGTGGTTCGACCCACTCGCCCTTACGGTTCTGACACTGGACTTAGATGCGACAGCAGTAATGGAGATAAAACTCAGGTAGACCCGGTTGAATGGTACGAAATGAAAAATCTTTATTGCATATTATTCAAGATTACGAAATACATGTCATAAGCACAGATTAATGACAGTACAATCTTACACGCAGTTATGTAACTAATTTCAGGGAAACGAGGAACGAACGACACATCGTAAATGGGGGCACACATTACAATTATCCTTAAAACTTAAACCCTCCCCTATCAATATCTGCCCTAAGCTAGATTTGTAGGATCGAGACTCATGCTCACCACTCGTGATAATTCGGAGAATTCCGAAAACTCTGATCGGATGTTTTTCACCGCAGCACCCACGTGTCGATCTGTACCCCACTTGTTTACTCGTTTCTGCTCCGGCTAGCAGGCTGGAACGTCTGCTGTCATGAAGATCTGTGTTGTCCTCGGAGTTCCGACTCTACTCAAAAAAGAGTCTTCCTGTGCCCTCGCACTGATGCGATAGAATTCGAAGAATAGTCTTCCTGGCAGTTCTGTAAAACTCGAAGAAGTCTTCCTGGCAAGGAAAGTGTCTATTCGACCTACAGGCGCGGTCGGAGCTTACTGACCGTGGCGATACGTATGGTCTTCTTCTCTTCTCATCTCATCTCATCTCATCTCATCTCATCTCATCTCATCTCGGGCCTTCGGTTCCAACACCGTTTACCGACTTCTCGGGATGGTGCGCCCGCTCCAAGGCTTCAGAGCCCAGTTCCACACAGATCTTCGCGGCACGCCACGAGGTAGATCCGAGCGGATCGTAAAGTTCAACAGTCTTTAAAAGCTACAAGAGGCAGAGACACGAGGCAGGCGGCAAGGAGTCGAAAGGATAAGAGCAACAGGAGCAGCCACGAGGATAAACGCCAGCAAGATAAGAGAAAGATGGACGGTTGGAGCTTGCAGTTATAGTGCAAAATCTTCCTTTTTCCCGCCCAACCTTAATGTCTTTTCTTTTGTTAGGGTTTGGCGCTCAAATTTCTTGTATAGGGTGATCTCCGTTTTAATGGGTTTCGGGGATACTCATAACTGTCTGAGTACCTGTTAATACTTTTCCCATTGTTTAATCGGTCGGTGTTCTCCCTGGAGGGGTTTTGGGGCTTCCAAATGTTTTCTGTAACTACCCGCTAACGGCTCTCTCATCGTAGAGTCGTTGGGATTTTGCATATTAATGTTTTTGGATGGGTTCTTGATTACTTGGTACAATAGCCCTTATTCGCACCTGGGAGACCGATTTCAGTATTTATGTGTATACTGCAAACCCATGATGTCTCGTGTATTATCTTAAATGTGCTGAGTCTTGATCGATCTTGCACAAATGTTTATTGGAACGCCATCTTGTCTGCCTGTCGAAGAATCTAGAATGTTCTGCCACGAGGCGTGGCGGCCATTTTACAGGCTGCTTGTGTCCACTTTGAAAACCTGACAGCATTCTGCTGAAATAAAAGCGTTTGAACGAAACTATGTGTTTTTCTCCTTATTAATGAAATCGCGATATATTGCGAATTCTACAATATTTAAGGTGTTGTCTCTCTATATTTAAGGTTCTGTCTCTCTATATTTAAGTGGCTGTCTCTCTATATTTAAGGTGCTGTCTCTCTGTATTTAAGGTGCTGTCTCTCTATATTTAAGGTGCTGTCTCTCTATATTTAAGGTGCTGTCTCTCTATATTTAAGGTGCTGTCTCCCTATATTTAAGGTGTTGTCTCTCTATATTTAAGGTTCTGCCTCTCTATATTTAAGTGGCTGTCTCTCTATATTTAAGTGGCTGTCTCTCTATATTTAAGGTGCTGTCATTCTATATTTAAGGTGCTGTCTCTCTATATTTAAGGTGCTGTCTCTCTATATTTAAGGTGCTGTCTCTCTATATTTAAGGTGCTGTCTCTCTACATTTAAGGTGTTGTCTCTTTATTTTTAAGGTGCTGTCTCTATATTTAAGGGGCTGTCTCTCTATATTTAAGGTGCAGTCTCTCTATATTTAAGTGCTGTCTCTCTATATTTAAGTGCTGTCTCTCTGTATTTAAGGTGCTTTCTCTCTATATTTAAGTTGCTGTCTCTCTATATTTAAGGTATTGTCTCACTATATTTAAGGTTCTGTCTCCCTATGTTTAAGTTGTAGTCTCTATATTGATGTTGATGGCTCTCTATATTTAAGTTGTTGTCTCTATATTTAAGGTGCTGTCTCTCTATATTTAAGGTGCTGTCTCTCTATATTTAAGGTGCTGTCTCTCTATATTTAAGGTGCTGTCTCTCTATATTTAAGGTGCTGTCTCTCTATATTTAAGGTGCTGTGTCTCTATATTTAAGGTGCTGTCTCTCTATATTTAAGGTGCTCTCTCTCTATATTTAAGGTGTTGTCTCTGTATATTTAAGGTGCTGTCTCTCTATATTTAAGGTGCTGTCTCTCTATATTTAAGGTGCTGTCTCCCTATATTTAAGGTGCTGTCTCTCTATATTTAAGGTGCTGTCTCCCGTAATTTAAGGTGTTGTCTCTGTATATTTAAGGTGTTGTCTCCCAATATTTAAGGTGCTGTCTCTCTTTATTTAAGGTGATTTCTCTCTATATTTATGGTGTTGTCTCCCTATATTTAATGTGCTGTCTCTCTATATTAAAGGTGATTTCACTCTATATTTAAGGTGTTGTCTCACTATATTTAAGGAGGTGTCTCTCTATATTTAAGGTTCAGTCTCTCTATATTTAAGCTGCTGTCTCTGTATATATAAGTTGCTGTCTCTTTATATTTAAGATGCTGTCTCTCTATATTTAAGTTGCTGTCTATTTATATTTAAGGTGCTGTCTCTCTATGTTTAAGAAGCTTTCTCTCTATATTTAAGGAGTTGTCTTTATATTTAAGGTGATTTCTCTCTATATTTAAGGTGCTGTCTCTCTATATTTAAGTTGCTGTCTCTCTATATTTAAGGTGTTGTCTCACTATATTTAAGGAGCTGTCTCTCTATATTTAAGGTGCTGTCTCTCTATATTTACGGTGATTTCTCTCTATATTTAAGGTACTGTCTCTCTATATTTAAGGTGCTGTCTCTCAATATTTAAGGTGTTGTCTCACTATATTTAAGGAGCTGTCTCTCTATATTTAAGGTGCTGTCTCTCTATATTTACGGTGATTTCTCTCTATATTTAAGGTGCTGTCTCTCTATATTTAAGTTGCTGTCTCTCTATATTTAAGGTGCTGTCTCTCTATATTTAAGGTGCAGTCTCTCTATATTTACGGTGATTTCTCACTATATTTAAGGTGCTGTCTCTCTATATTTAAGTTGCTGTCTCTCTATACTTAAGGTGCTGCCTCCCTATATTTAAGTTGCTGTCTCTCTATATTTAAGGTGCTGTCTCCCTATATTTAAGGTGCTGTCTCTCTATATTTAAGGTGCTGTCTCTCTATATTTAAGGTGCTGTCTCTCTATATTTATGGAGCTGTCTCAATAATGAAGGTGCTGTCTTTATATTTATGGGGTTGTCTCTCTATATTTAAGGAGATTTCTCTCTATATTTAAGGTGCTGTCTCTTTATATTTAAGGTGCTGTCTCTCTATAATTAAGGTCTTGTTTCTATATATTTAAGGTGCTGTTTCTCTATATTTAAGGTGCTGTCTCTCTACATTTAAGGTGTTGTCTCTATATTTAAGGTGTTGTCTCTCCATATTTAAGGTGCTGTCTCTCTATATTTAAGGTGATTTCTCTCTATGTTTAAGGTGCTATCTCCCTATATTTAAGGTGTTGTCTCTATATTTATGTTGATTTCTATCTGTATTTAAGTTGTTGTCTCTCTATATTTAAGGTGCTGTCTCTCTATATTTAAGGTGCTGTCTCTCTATATTTAAGGTGCTGTCTCTCTATATTTAAGGTGCTGTCTCTCTATATTTAAGGTGCTGTGTCTCTATATTTAAGGTGCTGTCTCTCTATATTTAAGGTGCTCTCTCTCTATATTTAAGGTGTTGTCTCTCTATATTTAAGGTGCTGTCTCTCTATATTTAAGGTGCTGTCTCTCTATATTTAAGGTGCTGTCTCCCTATATTTAAGGTGCTGTCTCTCTATATTTAAGGTGCTGTCTCCCGTAATTTAAGGTGTTGTCTCTGTATATTTAAGGTGTTGTCTCCCAATATTTAAGGTGCTGTCTCTCTTTATTTAAGGTGATTTCTCTCTATATTTATGGTGTTGTCTCCCTATATTTAATGTGCTGTCTCTCTACATGAAAGGTGATTTCACTCTATTTTAAGGTGTTGTCTCGCTATATTTAAGGAGGTGTCTCTCTATATTTAAGGTTCAGTCTCTCTATATTTAAGCTGCTGTCTCTGTATATTTAAGTTGCTGTCTATTTATATTTAAGGTGCTGTCTCTCTATGTTTAAGAAGCTTTCTCTCTATATTTAAGGTGTTGTCTTTATATTTAAGGTGCTGTCTCCCTATATTTACGGAGTTTTCTCTCTATATTTAAGGTGCTGTCTCTCTATATTTAAGTTGCTGTCTCTCTATATTTAAGGTGTTGTCTCACTATATTTAAGGAGCTGTCTCTCTATATTTAAGGTGCTGTCTCTCTATATTTACGGTGATTTCTCTCTATATTTAAGGTGCTGTCTCTCTATATTTAAGGTGCTGTCTCTCTATATTTAAGGTGTTGTCTCACTATATTTAAGGAGCTGTCTCTCTATATTTAAGGTGCTGTCTCTCTATATTTACGGTGATTTCTCTCTATATTTAAGGTGCTGTCTCTCTATATTTAAGTTGCTGTCTCTCTATATTTAAGGTGCTGTCTCTCTATATTTAAGGTGCAGTCTCTCTATATTTACGGTGATTTCTCTCTATATTTAAGGTGCTGTCTCTCTATATTTAAGATGCTGTCTCTCTATATTTAAGGTGTTGTCTCTCTATATTTAAGGTGCTGTCTCCCTATATTTAAAGTGCTGTCTCTTTATATTTAAGGTGCTGTCTCTCTATATTTAAGGTGTTGTCTCTCAATATTTAAGGTGTCTCTTTATATTTCAAGTGCTGTCTCTTTGTATTTAAGGTGCTGTCACTCAATATTTAAGTGGCTGTCTCTTTATATTTAAGGTGCTTTCTCTCTATATTTAAGTTGCTGTTTCTTGATATTTAAGGTGCTGTCTCTCTATGTTTAAGTTGCTTTCTCTTTATATTTAAGTTGTTGTCTCTCTATATTTATGGAGCTGTCTCTATATTTAAGTAGCTGTCTCTATATTTAAGCTGCCGTCTCTCTATATTTAAGGTGCTGTCTCCCTATATTTAAGGTGTTGTCTCTCTATATTTAAGGTTCTGTCTCTCTATATTTAAGTTGCTGTCTCTCTATATTTAAGGTACTGTCTCTCTATATTTTAGGTGTTGTCTCTATATTTAAGGTGTTGTCTCTCCATATTTAAGGTGCTGTCTCTCTGTATTTAAGTTGCTGTCTCTCTATATTTAAGGTGATTTCTCTCTATGTTTAAGGTGCTATCTCCCTATATTTAAGGTGTTGTCTCTATATTTATGTTGATTTCTATCTGTATTTAAGTTGTTGTCTCTCTATATTTAAGGTGCTGTCTCTCTATATTTAAGGTGCTGTCTCTCTATATTTAAGGTGCTGTCTCTCTATATTTAAGGTGCTGTCTCTCTATATTTAAGGTGCTGTGTCTCTATATTTAAGGTGCTGTCTCTCTATATTTAAGGTGCTCTCTCTCTATATTTAAGGTGTTGTCTCTCTATATTTAAGGTGCTGTCTCTCTATATTTAAGGTGCTGTCTCTCTATATTTAAGGTGCTGTCTCTCTATATTTAAGGTGCTGTCTCTCTATATTTAAGGTACTGTCTCCCGTAATTTAAGTTGTTGTCTCTGTATATTTAAGGTGTTGTCTCCCAATATTTAAGGTGCTGTCTCTCTTTATTTAAGGTGTTGTCTCTCTATATTTAAGGTGTTGTCTCCCTATATTTAATGTGCTGTCTCTCTATATTAAAGGTGATTTCACTCTATATTTAAGGTGTTGTCTCACTATATTTAAGGAGGTGTCTCTCTATATTTAAGGTTCAGTCTCTCTATATTTAAGCTGCTGTCTCTGTATATTTAAGTTGCTGTCTATTTATATTTAAGGTGCTGTCTCTCTATGTTTAAGAAGCTTTCTCTCTATATTTAAGGTGTTGTCTTTATATTTAAGGTGCTGTCTCCCTATATTTACGGAGTTTTCTCTCTATATTTAAGGTGCTGTCTCTCTATATTTAAGTTGCTGTCTCTCTATATTTAAGGTGTTGTCTCACTATATTTAAGGAGCTGTCTCTCTATATTTAAGGTGCTGTCTCTCTATATTTACGGTGATTTCTCTCTATATTTAAGGTGCTGTCTCTCTATATTTAAGGTGCTGTCTCTCTATATTTAAGGTGTTGTCTCACTATATTTAAGGAGCTGTCTCTCTATATTTAAGGTGCTGTCTCTCTATATTTACGGTGATTTCTCTCTATATTTAAGGTGCTGTCTCTCTATATTTAAGTTGCTGTCTCTCTATATTTAAGGTGCTGTCTCTCTATATTTAAGGTGCAGTCTCTCTATATTTACGGTGATTTCTCTCTATATTTAAGGTGCTGTCTCTCTATATTTAAGTTGCTGTCTCTCTATATTTAAGGTGTTGTCTCTCTATATTTAAGGTGCTGTCTCCCTATATTTAAAGTGCTGTCTCTTTATATTTAAGGTGCTGTCTCTCTATATTTAAGGTGTTGTCTCTCAATATTTAAGGTGTTGTCTCTTTATATTTCAAGTGCTGTCTCTTTGTATTTAAGGTGCTGTCACTCAATATTTAAGTGGCTGTCTCTTTATATTTAAGGTGCTTTCTCTCTATATTTAAGTTGCTGTTTCTTGATATTTAAGGTGCTGTCTCTCTATGTTTAAGTTGCTTTCTCTTTATATTTAAGTTGTTGTCTCTCTATATTTATGGAGCTGTCTCTATATTTAAGTAGCTGTCTCTATATTTAAGCTGCCGTCTCTCTATATTTAAGGTGCTGTCTCCCTATATTAAAAGGTGTTGTCTCTATATTTAAGGTGCTGTCTCCCTATATTTAAGGTGCTGTCTCTCTATATTTAAGGTGCTGTCTCTCTATATTTAAGGTGCTGTCTCTCTATATTTAAGGTGCTGTCTCTCGATATTTAAGGTGCTGTCATTCTATATTTAAGGTGCTGTCTCTCTGTATTTAAGGTGCTGTCTCTCTATATTTAAGGTGTTGTCTCTCTATATTTAAGGTGTTGTCTCTCTATATTTAAGGTGCTTTCTCTCTCTATTTAAGGTGCTGTCTCTCTATATTTAAGGTGCTGTCTATCTATAATTAAGGTGTTGTTTCTATATATTTAAGGTGTTGTCTCTCTATATTTAAGGTGTTGTCTCTCTATAATTAAGGTGCTTTCTCTATATATTTAAGTTGCTGTCTCTCTATATTTAAAGTGATTTCTCGCTGTATTTAAGGTGCTATCTCCCTATATTTAAGGTATTGTCTCTATATTTATGTTGATTTCTACCTGTATTTAAGTTGTTGTCTCGCTATATTTAAGGTGCTGTCTCTCTATATTTAAGGTGTTGTCTCTCTATATTTTCAAGTTGCTGTCTCTCTATATTTAAGTTGCTGTCTCTCTATATTTAACGTGATTTCTCGCTGTATTAAGGTGCTATCTCCCTATATTTAAGGTGTTGTCTCTATATTTATGTTGATTTCTACCTGTATTTAAGTTGTTGTCTCGCTATATTTAAGGTGCTGTCTCTCTATATTTATGGAGCAGTCTCTATATTTAAGGAGCTGTCTCTCTATATTTAAGGTGTTGTCTCTCTATATTTAAGTGGCTGTCTCCCTATATTTAAGGTGTTGTCTCTCTATATTTAAGTGGCTGTCTCTCTATATTTAATTTACTGTATCTCTATATTTAAGGTGCTGTCTCTCTATATTTAAGATATTGTCTCTCTATATTTAAGAAGCTTTCTCTCTATATTTAAGAATCTTTCTCCCTATATTTTAGCTGATTTCTCTCTATATTTAAGGTGCTGTCTCTCTATATTTAAAGTGCTGTCTTTATATTTAAGGTGCTGTCTCTCTATATTTAAGGAGCTGTCTCTCTATATTTAAGGTGTTGTCTCTCTATATTTAAGGTGTTGTCTCTCTATATTTAAGGTGCTGTCTCTCTATACTTAAGGTGTTGTCTCTCTATATTTAAGGTGCTGTCTTTATATTTAAGGTGATTTCTCTCTGTATTTAAGGAGCTGTCTCTCTATATTTAAGGTGCTGTCTCTCTATATTTAAGGTGCTGTCTCTCTATATTTAAGGTGCTGTCTCTCTATATTTAAGGTGCTGTCTCTATATTTAAGGTGCTGTCTCTCTATATTTAAGGTGCTGTCTCTCTATATTTAAGGTGCTGTCTCTTTATATTTAAGGTGTTGTCTCTCTTTATTTAATTTGCTGTCTCTCTATATTTAAGGTGCTGTCTCTCTATATTTAAGGTGCTGTCATTCTATATTTAAGGTGCTGTCTCTCTATATTTAAGGTGCTGTCATTCTATATTTAAGGTGCTGTCTCTATATATAAGGTGTTGTCTCTCTTTATTTAATTTGCTGTCTCTCTTTATTTAATTTGCTGTCTCTCTATATTTCAGGTGAGAAGTCGCACAACACCAGGTTATAGTCCAACAGATTTATTTAAAATTAAAAGTTTTCGGAGCTGTCGCCCCTTCGTCAGGTAAAGTTACTGTGACAGTTACTTTACCTGACGAAGGGGCGACAGCTCCAAAAACTTGTAATTTTAAAAAAATCTGTTGGACTATAACCTGGTGTTGAGCGACTTCTCATTTTTGTCCACCCCATTCCAACGCCGGCATCTCCGCATCATGACATATATTTAAGGTGTTGTCTCTCTATATTTAAGGTGCTGTCTCTCTATATTTAAGGTGTATTCTCTCAATATTTAAGGTGCTGTATCTATATTTAAGATGTTGTCTCTCTATATTTAAGGTGTTGTCTCTCTATATTTAAGGTGCTTTCTCTCTATATTTAAGGAGCTGTCTGTCTATTTTTAAGGTGTTGTCTCTCTATATTTAAGGTGCTTTCTCTCTATATTTAAGGAGCTGTCTGTCTATTTTTAAGGTGTTGTCTCTCAATATTTAAGGTACTGTCTCTCTATATTTAAGTAGCTGTATCTTTATATTTAAGGTGCTGTCTCTTTATATTTAAGGTGCTGTCTCTCTATATTTAAGGTGCTGTCTCCCTATATTTAAGGTGTTGTCTCTCTATATTTAAGGTGCTGTCTCTATATTTAAGTGGCTGCCTCTCCATATTGAAGGAGCTGTCTCTCTATATTTAAGGTGTTGTCTCTATATTTATGTTGATTTCTCCCTATATTTAAGTTGTTGTCTCTCTATATTTAAGTTGCTGTCTCTATATTTAAGGTGCTGTCTCTCTATATTTAAGGAGCTGTCTCTCTATATTTAAGGTGCTGTCTCACTATATTTAAGGAGCTGTCTCTCTTTATTTAAGGAGCTGTCTCTCTATATTTAAGGTGCTGTCTCACTATATTTAAGGTGCTGTCTCTCTGTATTTAAGGAGCTGTCTCTCTATATTTAAGTTGCTGTCTCTCTATATTTAAGGTGCTGTCTCTCTATATTTAAGGTGCTGTCTCTCTATATTTAAGGTGCTGTCTCTCTATATTTAAGGAGCTGTCTCTCTATATTTAAGTTGCTGTCTCTCTATATTTAAGGTGTTGACTCACTATATTTAAGGTGTTGTCTCTCTATATTTAAGGTGCTGTCTCTCTATATTTAAGGTGCTGTCTCTCTATATTTAAGGTGTTGTCTCACTATATTTAAGGTGCTGTCTCTCTATATTTAAGGTGCTGTCTCCCTATATTTAAGGTGTTGTCTCTCTATATTTAAGGTCATTTCTCTCTATATTTAAGGTGCTGTCTCTCTATATTTAAGTTGCTGTCTCTATATTTAAGGTGCTGTCTATTTATATTTAAGGTGCTGTCTCTCTATATTTAAGAAGCTTTCTCTCTATATTTAATGATGCGGAGATGCCGGTGTTGGACTGGGGTGGACAAAAATAAGAAGTCGCACAACACCAGGTTATAGTCCAACAGTTTTATTTGAAATCACAAGCTTTCGGAGCTATCGATCGCCCCTTCCTCAGGAAGGCGCGATCGATGGCTCCGAAAGCTTGTGATTTCAAATAAAACTGTTGGACTATAACCTGGTGTTGTGCGACTTCTCATCTCTATATTTAAGGTGCTGTCTCTCTCTATATTTAAGGTGCTGTCTCTCTATATTTAAGGTGCTGTCTCTCTATATTTAAGGTTCTGTCTCCCTATATTTAAGGTGCTGTCTCCCTATATTTAAGGTGCTGTCTCCCTATATTTAAGGTGCTCTCACTCTATATTTAAGGTGCTCTCTCCCTATATTTAAGGTGCTGTCTCTCTATATTTAAGGTGTTGTTTCTCAATATTTAAGGTTCTGTCTCTATATTTAAGGTGTTGTCTCTCTATATTTAAGGTGCTGTATCTATATTTAAGGTGTTGTCTCTCTATATTTAAGGTGTTGTCTCTCTATATTTAAGGTGCTGTATCTATATTTAAGGTTCTGTCTCTATATTTAAGGTGTTGTCTCTCTATATTTAAGGTGCTGTATCTATATTTAAGGTGTTGTCTCTCTATATTTAAGGTGTTGTCTCTCTATATTTAAGGTGCTGTATCTATATTTAAGGAGCTGTCTCTCTATATTTAAGGTGTTGTCTCTCTATATTTAAGGTGTTGTCTCTCTATATTTAAGGTGTTGTTTCTCAATATTTAAGGTTCTGTCTCTATATTTAAGGTGTTGTCTCCCAATATTTAAGGTGCCGTCTCCCTATATTTAAGGTGCTGTCACTCTATATTTAAGGTGTTGTTTCTCAATATTTAAGGTTCTGTCTCTATATTTAAGGTGTTGTCTCTCTGTATTTAAGGTGCTGTATCTATATTTAAGGTGTTGTCTCTCTATATTTAAGGTGTTGTCTCTCTATATTTAAGGTGTTGTTTCTCAATATTTAAGGTTCTGTCTCTATATTTAAGGTGTTGTCTCTCTGTATTTAAGGTGCTGTATCTATATTTAAGGTGTTGTCTCTCTATATTTAAGGTGTTGTCTCTCTATATTTAACGTGCTGTATCAATATTTAAGGTGTTGTCTCTCAATATTTAAGGTGCTGTCTCTCCATATTTAAGGTGTTGTCTCTCTATATTTAAGGTGAGAAGTCGCACAACACCAGGTTATAGTCCAAGGGGGAGAAATTCAGTATCGCCCCATTTGGGGTGCAATCATCGGCCGGGCGGAAAGATTAGCGCCTGGCGCTAATTATCGCCACCGACTGCAAACTTGACTTTTATTTTCCCTGGAGGTGATTGGAGCGCTAAATCGAGCGCTTGACACCTGTCTTAAGGCACAAAGGCCGAGGAGCGAGGCGCTACCTCAGAGCGCTGGCGAAGCTCATGTGATGTCAGTCAGCAATGGAACACACACACAATGGCACTGGCCAGTTCTTAAAGGGGATGGTTGATCTTGCTTTCCATCCACATCCTGCTCATTGCAGCCTTGAATCTCTGCCTGGAGAGACCTTCACATCAAATCTGCTGGAAAGAACAATGGAGAGTACCAGGGAAAGAGCTTAGAGTGCAGCCCCCACTGTCTCTTCTAAATCGATACAAGGAATGGCAAATCAAAATGAACCTGCAAAGTGCTGCTCAGTACCCAAAACTCCTTCACACAGCGTTGAAGCTCTCCAGAAGTCTCTCTCTCTCTCTCTCTGAATGCGTGGTTCAAAAATGGCACCAACAATGAAAGGCAGGAAGCGGTCGCCTTTAAATAGCGCTCCCCCAGTCCCTTCATGACTGCAATTCGCTCCCCTCAACCTGTCGTTGCTAGCGTCAGGCGGTAAGGCAGGGGGCGGCACTCAATATCTGCTCCGGGGCGATAGCGGGGCGTTGCGCACTCGACTGACGTCACGATCTGCCGGCGCAGGAGATCGTGGCGGTAGTGTTTAGTGCCGCCGCAAAATGTCTAGTTAATTTCGCGAGCGGCGCAAACATCGCTGCGCCTGGGCGCTAGATGCTTTGCGCCCCATTAGCGCCCTCTTAAGGCGCTAACGGGAGGTGCAACCAACTGAATTTTTCCCCCCAACAGTGTTATTTAAAATTACGAGCTTTCGGAGCTGCTGCCCCTTCGTCAGGTAGAGGTACATTGAGGGAATCTATTACACAGTGTATATACACAGAAAGCATTTGTCTGCAGAGATACAGGGGGAAAAATTCAGTTGGTTGCGCCTCCCGTTAGTGCCTTAAGAGGGCGCTAATGGGGCGCAAAGCAACTAGCGCCTGGGCGCAGCGATGTTTGCGCCGCTCGCGAAATTAACTAGACATTTTGCGGCGGCGCTAAATTTTACCGCCGCGATCTCCTGCGCATGCAGATCTTGACATCATACGAGGGTGCAACGCCCTTGTGGCGCCCCGGAGTGGAAATTGAGTGGCGCCCCCATCCTTTCCGCCTGGCACAACCAACGACTGGAAGACTGGAACATTCCCAGTCGCTGTGGGGCTGTGGGGCTGGTGGGGCGCTATTTAAAGGGGGCCTCTTCCTGTCTTTCTCTGTGGTTGACATTTTTGCACCACTCGTTCTGAGAGAGAGAGAGAGAGAGATTCGGAGAGAGAGAAAGAGAGACTTCTGCATTGAGTCAATGCTGTGTGAGGTATTTTTGGCTACTGATCATAACTTTGCAGGTACTTTGGTTTTTTGACCTTCATAACTTTGATTGCCAAGAGACTTTGGGGGCTGCACTGATTGGGGGCGTCGTCCTGCGCCAACAGAATCAGAGGACACA
The DNA here is from genome assembly GCA_030390025.1 of Squalus acanthias. Classification (NCBI taxonomy): domain Eukaryota; kingdom Metazoa; phylum Chordata; class Chondrichthyes; order Squaliformes; family Squalidae; genus Squalus; species Squalus acanthias. The sequence goes on from CM059431.1 coordinate 97,386,650, forward strand.
GAGACGCAGAGAGAGAGTGGCAATCATGGCTAGACGGAGGAGGGCCAACAGGCCTCTGTACAGGAGACCTTACCCTCCCAGGGTATATCGCCAACAATTCACATATATTAATATGTCTGAGGAGCAGTGTTTGCGAAGGCTGCGCTTCAGCAAGGAGGTGGTCACTGAGCTCTGCCACCTGCTGCAGCCAGATCTGCAGCCTCAACTGAGGTCCAGGACGTCTCTGTCGGTGGCAGTGAAGATCACAGTGGCTCTGAACTTTTATGCCACTGGCTCATTTCAATCTGCTACTGGGGACATCGCCAATATCTCCCAGTTCGCGGTGCATTGCTGCATCCGTCAGGTCACATATGCCCTCTTTAAAAGGAGATGAGAGTACATCTCTTTCCCCATGACCCCAGACAAGCAGCAAGAACGCGCAATGGGCTTTGCTAGGATAGCGGGCTTCCCCATGCCATTGACTGCACGCATGTGGCTTTGCGTGCTCCGCATGAGAATCCCGAGGATTTCCGGAACAGAAAGGGGTTCCATTCCTTGAACGTTCAGTTGGTCTGTGACCACAGACAGCTGATACTCGCTGTCAATGCCCACTATCCTGGCAGCTGCCACGATGCATTCATCCTGCGCCAGACTACTGTGGCAGAACTTTTCCAGGCACCACATCAGCCAGTTGGTTGGCTTCTCGGGGACAAGGGATATCCACTGAGCACCTGGCTGATGACACCGCTCCGTACGCCCAACACCCCTGCTGAGCTGCGGTACAATGAGAGCCAACAAGCTACCAGGAACATCGTTGAGCACACAATCGGTGTGCTGAAGCAACGGTTCCGCTGTCTGGACCATTCTGGAGGAGCCCTGCAGTACTCGCCTGAGCGAGTTTCCCACTTCGTAGTTGTGTGCTGCATGCTGCATAACATAGCAATCCTCAGGACCCAGCCAATGCCACCAGGCCTTGGAGCACCACCAGAGGAGGAGGAAGAGGAGGAGGATGATCATCAGCAGCACCAAGGCGGGAGGGAGGCCGACAATGTAGAAACTGGAAGGGCCGTCCGTCAACGGCCGATAGCAAGCCGCTTCTAGGCCCCTGCTGAGGAAATGGCTTCTGCCATTGAGAACAACATGAATGAAACCAACCCACAACCCCTGAGCCGGCCAAGGCACCAATGATTCCAAAGACCAAACATGTATATTTTGAATACAAAAACTTATTTATTTCACAAACTCTGTGTGTGTCATTTCCTGGATGGTTTCCTAAACCAATATGTTGAGGAACCAACTCGAGGGGAGGCCATCCTGGACTGGGTGTTGTGTAATGAGGAAGGACTAATCAGCAATCTTGTGGTACGAGGCCCCCTGGGGAAGAGTGACCATAGTATGGTGGAGTTCTACATTAGGATGGAGAAGGAAACAGTTAAGTCAGAGACCATGGTCCAGAACTTAAATAAGGGCAACTTTGAGGGTATGAGGCGTGAATTGGCGAGGTTAAATTGGCAAGCGATATTTAAGGGGCTATCAGTGGAAGGGCAATGGCAGACATTTAGAGATCGCATGGATGAACTACAACAATTGTACATCCCGGTCTGGCGTAAAAATAAAAAAGGGAAGGTGGCTCAACCATGGCTAACAAGGGAAATCAGGGATAGTATTAAAACCAAGGAAGTTGCATACAAATTGGCCAGAAGTAGCAGCAAACCCGGGGACTGGGAGAACTTCAAAACTCAGCAGAGGAGGACGAAGGATTTGATTAGGGCAGGGAAAATAAAATATGAAAGGAAGCTTGCAGAGAACATTAAAATGGACTGCAAAAGCTTCTATAAATATGTAAAAAGAAAAAGGTTAGTAAAAACAAATGTAGGTCCCCTGCAGTCAGAAACAGGGGAAGTCGTAATGGGGAACAAGGAAATGGCAGATCAATTGAACAAGTACTTTGGTTCGGTGTTAACTGTGGAGGACACACACAACCTGCCGGAAATAAAAGGGGTCAGAGGATCTGGTAAGAGGGAGGAGCTGAGGGAAATCCTTATTAGTCGGGAAAAGGTATTGGGGAAATTGATGGGACTGAAGGCTGAAAAATCCCCGGGGCCTGATGGTCTGCATCCCAGAGTACTTAAGGAGGTGGCCTTGGAAATAGTGGATGCATTGACGATCATTTTCCAACATTCCTTAGACTCTGGATCAGTTCCGATGGAGTGGAGGGTGGCCAATGTAACCCCTCTTTCTAAAAAAGGAGGGAGGGAGAAAGCAGGGAATTATAGACCGGTCAGCCTGACATCAGTCGTGGGTAAAATGATGGAAGCAATTATTAAAGATGTCATAACAGACCATTTGGAAAGTGGCGACATGATAGGTCCAAGTCAGCATGGATTTGTGAAAGGGAAATCATGCTTGACAAATCTTCTGGAATTTTTTGAGGATGTTTCCAATAGGGTGGACAGGGGGGAACCAGTAGATGTGGTGTATTTGGACTTTCAGAAGGCCTTCGACAAGGTCCCACACAAGAGATTGGTGAGCAAAGTTAAAGCACATGGGATTGGGGGTAATGTGTTGACGTGGATTGAGAACTGGTTGGCACACAGGAAACAAAGAGTAGGAGTAAATGGGTACTTTTCAGAATGGCAGGCAGTGACCAGCGGGGTACCGCAGGGTTCGGTGCTGGGACCCCAGCTGTTTACATTATATATTAATGATTTGGACGAAGGGATTAAATGTAATATCTCCAAATTTGCGGATGACACTAAATTGGGAGGCAGTTTGAACAATGAGGAGGATGCTAGGAGGCTACAGAGTGACTTGGACAGGTTGGGTGAATGGGCAAATGTATGGCAGATGAAGTACAATGTGGATAAATATGAGGTTATCCACTTTGGTGGTAAAAATAGAGAGGCGGACTATTACCTGAATGGTGGCAGATTAGGGAAAGGGGAGGTGCAACGAGACCTGGGCGTCATGGTACATCAGTCACTGAAGGTGGGAATGCAAGTGCAGCAGGCAGTCAAGAAAGCAAATGGAATGATGGCCTTCATAGTAAGGGGATTTGAGTACAGGAGTAGGGAGGTGATGCTGCAGTTGTACAGGGCATTGGTGAGGCCACACCTGGAGTATTGTGCGCAGTTTTGGTCTCCTAACTTAAGGAAGGACATTCTTGCTATTGAGGGAGTGCAACGAAGGTTCACTAGATTGATTCCTGGGATGGCCGGACTGACATATCAAGAACGATTGGGTCAACTGAACTTGTATCCTCTGGAGTTCAGAAGAATGAGGGGGGATCTTATAGAGACATTTAAAATCCTGACTGGTTTAGACAAATTAGATGCGGGCAGAATGTTCCCAAAGTTAGGGAAAACTAGAACCAGGGGTCACAGTCTAAGGATTAAGGGGAAGCCATTTAAGACTGAGCTGAGGAGGAACTTCTTCACCCAGAGAGTGGTGAATCTATGAAATTCTCTTCCACAGACGGTTGTTGAGGCCAGTTCGCTAAATATATTCAAAAGGGAGTTAGATATAACACTCACTACTAGGGGGATCAAGGGGTATGGCGAGAAAGCAGGAATGGGGTACTGAGGTAGCATGTTCAGCCATGAACGCATTGAATGGCGGTGCAGGCTCAAAGGACCGAATGGTCTACTCCTGTACCTATTTTCTATGTTTCTATGTTTCATGACAAGCTAATAGAAAGAAACACAAAAACACAGTCATTAACATAACTGGTTCTCATAACCTGGAGATAATGTTCAAAAGTTTGACCACGAACCTTAGCCTTTAATAAAAAAATGACCAACATTTTGTCACACCTCCTACTTTTTGCCCTTCGAGGGTGATCTCCTTCCCTTGCGCTCTTTCCCCCTTCCCACCCTACTGCTCCTCCGTAATGGGACCTCAGTGGCTGCAGCAAGGCTGGTGGAAGGCTGCTGATTGTCAGAACCTGAGACTGCAGATGCCCTTGAAGGACGGCCTCGACCAGCTCTGGGCCTGGAGGGCCCGGCTGCAGACTGCACCAACTCTGCATGGGCGGCAGCAGTCTGTCCTACAGGCAGTGGCAAGTGCAGTGGAGAAGTGACAGTGGTGGCAGCAGGAAGGCTGTCATCTTGAGAGAGGACAGCAACTCCCTGCTCGAACGACACACTGGCACTCCCACGGAGCAGCACTTCAGCATCCGGAGCAATCTGCTGGAGCACAGATTGCTGGCCTGCTGCGGCGCGATGAGAGCCCCGGGGAAATGTGTACGAACCATCGAGGTTGGCAGCAGTCAGTGCTCGCGTGGCCTCAATCTGAGTCTGCATGACAGCAGTCAGAGATGGGTTCATGGCAGCCAGTGACTGAATTGCAGCACTAAGCTTTAGTGTGGCATCCGCCTGTGCTACAGCGAAGTGCTCCACACTCCTTGCCAGTGATTCAATGCATTCGGGCACCCTTCCCACTGCACCCATGAGCTCAGTGTGCATGTCCACCGCCTGGGTGTTCATTTCAGCGATGAGCCGCTCCTCCTCTGCGTCCAGTGCAGTAGGAGTCGCTGGCATACTCTCCCTCCGGGTAGAAGGCCCCCGTTCTTCCCTACCCCCATGGCGTTGCTGCAGCCCGCTGGGTCCTGGAGCTTCACCCTCATCAGACCCTTCCCCCCTGCTCCCCTCCAGGGAAGGCGTGTTCCCAGTGTGGGCATGGGCTTCCTCGGGAGAGGGTGGCACTGATGCTCCGCCTTCATCTTCCTCCTCGGCTGCAGCTTCACTCCCACTGGCAGCTTGAGGTCCCATCTCTTCAGCTGGTGAATCACCATCTGAAAGCAGGGAGGTACAAGAGTGGCTTTAGCGTGAGGACAGGGTGGCAGTAAGGGAGGAATAAGTGCAGCGATTTAGTAAGTTGGATTGAAAGTGTCAAAGACTGGTGTTGTGAGGGACAAGTGGAAGGACAGAGGACAAAAAGGTGATGACCTTACCATTGCTGTCCAGAACGGGGTCGGCGTCTCCAGTGGCGATGGGACCGATCACCCGGCTTGCCACAATCCTCTGGACGCGCGCCTCAAGATCGCTGAGGGGTTGCAGCTGAGGCCGCCCTCCACCCGTCTGTTGCTGCTGTCTCCTATTTTGAGATAGCTTGGCCTGCAAGAAAAAGGACGGCGTCTGAGTAAATATACAGCCATGGTCTTGCCTGATATGCCTCCCATAGGTGAATAGCCCTTACTGTATGCAGCCATGGTCTTGCCTGATGTGCCTCCCATAGGTGAATGGCCCTTACTGTATGCAACGTGTGGAATGTGCGTGTGTGTTTCATGAGAGGGCCATAGGTGTTGGATGAGTGTTGTGCATTGGGGTTTTAAGACCCTCTGGCCATAGAGTGAGGTTGAGATGGAGGGATGGAGAGGTATTGAAAAAAAGCCACTCACCCTGACGATCCGAGTGAGGTCGTTGAACTTTTTTCGACATTGTATATGGGTCCTGGGCACCATGCTCCTGGAGGAGACGCTCTGAGCCACCTCCCTCCACACTCTTCTGTACTTGCGCGGCAAAGGCCTCCTGCCACTCTCAGGGAAGAGTATAGATCTTCTGCGCTCCACCGCGCCAACCAGAGCATCCAAGGCCCGCTCGCTGAAGCACTGAGCTCGTTTTCTCACCCTCTCCATAGTCCTTGGCTGGAAGATTTAGGCACAGGTCTCTCCAGGCCGAGATTCAAGGCTCCAATGAGCAGGGTGTGGCTGGAGTGCAAGATCGACCCTCCCCTTTAAGAACTGTCTGGCGCCAGTGTGTCTGTGTTCCATCGCTAACTGACAGCACCTGCGCTGCGCCCGCGCTCTGAGTTAGCGCCTCGCTCCTCGGCCTTTGCGCCTTAAGACAGGTGTGTAGCACCTGATTTAGCGCTCCAATCACCTCCGGGGCGGTAAAAGTCAAGTTTGCAGTCGGTGGCGATAATAAGCGCCAGGCGCTAATCTTTGCACCCGGCCGATAATTGCGACCCAAATGGGGCGATACCGAATTTCTCCCCCACAATCTGTTAGGAAGGCATTACATCAAAGACACTTCAGAGTACAGCTAAGACAATGAGGTGGGTCACAGGGGGTCCAACGTGTCAAATGTTGCCGTCTGCAGTTGAGCTTTTAACTTTTTTTTTGTTTTTTTTTTCCTTGATTGTTTTTATTTGGTTCGTTTTTTTTGGTGTTTTTTTCCAAATAAAACTGGAAAGACAGACAACGATGTCGGGTCACGTTCTGTAGCATGACATGAAACCGAGATCCCTATTGAGGCCGTCCTCATGGGTGCGGAACTTGGTTATCAGTTTCTGCTCGATGATTTTGCGTTGTCGATTATCTCGAAGGCCGCCTTGGAGAACGCTTACCCGCAGATCCGAGGCTGAATGTCCTTGACTGCTGAAGTGTTCCCCGACTGGGAGGTAACAATCCTGCCTGGCGATTGTTGCGCGGTGTCCATTCATACGTTGTCTCAGTGTCTGCATGGTCTCGCCGATGTACCATGCTCCGGGGCATCCTTTCCTGCAACGTATAAGGTAGACAACGTTGGCCGAGTCACATGAGTATGTACCATGTACCTGGTGGGTAGTGTCCTCACGTGTGATGATGGTATCTGTGTTGATGATCTGGCATGTCTTGCAGAGGTTGCCGTGGCAGGGTTGTGTGGTGTCGTTGTCACTGTTCTCCTGACAGCTGGGTAATTTGCTGCGAACGATGATACTTTTGAGGTTAGGCGGCTGCTTGAAGGCGAGTAGTGGAAGCGTGGGGATGGCCTTAGCAAGGTGTTCGTCGTCATCGATGACATGTTGAAGGCTGCGAAGAACATGGCGTAGTTTCTCCGCTCCGGGGAAGTACTGGACGACATAGGGTACTCTGTTGGTTGTGTCCCATGTTCGCCTTCTGAGGAGGTCTATGCGGTTTTTCACTGTGGCCCGTCGGAACTGCCGATCGATGAGTCGAGCGTCATATTCCGTTCTTACGAGGGCGTCTTTCAGCGTCCGTAGGTGTCCATCGCGTTCCTCCTCGTCTGAGCAGATCCTGTGTATTCGCAGGGCTTGTCCATAGGGGATGGCTTCTTTAACGTGGTTAGGGTGGAAGCTGGAGAAGTGGAGCATCGTGAGGTTGTCCGTGGGCTTGCGGTAGAGTGAAGTGCTGAGATGTCCGTCTTTGATGCAGATTCGTGTGTCCAAGAATGAAACCGATTCTGAGGAGTAGTCCATGGTGAGTTTGATGGTGGGATGGAACCTATTGATGTTATCGTGTAGTCCTTTCAGTGATCCTTCGCCATGTTTAAGGTGTTTAAGGTGTTGTCTCTCTATATTTAAGGAGCTGTCTCTCTATATTTAAGGAGCTGTCTCTCTATATTTAAGGAGCTGTCTCTATATTTAAGGAGCTGTCTCTCTATATTTAAGGAGCTGTCTCTCTATATTTAAGGAGCTGTCTCTCTATATTTAGGGAGCTGTCTCTCTATATTTAAGGTGCTGTCTCTCTATATTTAAGGTGCTGTCTCTCTGTATTTATGTGAGAAGTTGCACAACACCAGGTTATAGTCCAACAGCTTTATTTGAAATCACAAGCTTTCGGAGCGCTGCTCCTTCGTCAGGTGAAGTGAAGAGATGCATATAGGCAAAGCATATATAGTCAGAGCACACTGCCATGTGATTACAGTTAATCTTTCTAACTGCCCTTTATCAGACCTCAGCAGAGAGATAATCTTGGCAATGAGGAAGGACTAATCAGCAATCTTGTGGTGCGAGGCCCCCTGGGGAAGAGTGACCATAGTATGGTGGAGTTCTACATTAGGATGGAGAAGGAAACAGTTAATTCAGAGACCATGGTCCAGAACTTAAATAAAGGCAACTTTGAGGGTATGAGGCGTGAATTGGCGAGGTTAGATTGGCAAGCGATATTTAAGGGGTTTTCAGTGGAAGGGCAATGGCAGACATTTAGAGATCGCATGGATAAACTACAGCAATTGTACATCCCTGTCTGGCGTAAAAATAAAAAAGGGAAGGTGGCTCAACTATGGCTAACAAGGGAAATCAGGGATATTATTAAAAGCAAGGAAGTGGCATACAAATTGGTCAGAAGTAGCAGCAAACCCGGGGACTGGGAGAACTTTAATACTCAGCAGAGGAGGACGAAGGGTTTGATTAGGGCAGGGAAAATGAAATATGAAAGGAAGCTTGCGGAGAACATTAAAACGGACTGCAAAAGCTTCTATAAATATATAAAAAGAAAGAGGTTAGTAAAAACAAACGTAGGTCCCCTGCAGTCAGAAACAGGGGAAGTCATAATGGGGAACAAAGAAATGGCAGATCAATTGAACAAGTACTTTGGTTCGGTGTTTACTGTGGATGACACAAACAACCTTCCGGAAATAAAAGAGATCAAAGGATCTGGTAAGAGGGAGGAGCTGAGGGAAATCCAGTTGGGAAAAGGTGTTGGGGAAATTGATGGGACTGAAGGCTGATAAATCCCCAGGGCCTGATGGTCTGCATCCCAGAGTACTTAAGGAGGTGGCCTTGGAAATAGTGGATGCATTGACGATCATTTTCCAACATTCCTTAGACTCTGGATCAGTTCCGAAGGAGTGGAGGGTGGCTAATGTAACCCCTCTTTTTAAAAAAGGAGGGAGGGAGAAAGCAGGGAATTATAGACCGGTCAGCCTGACATCGGTGATGGGTAAAATGATGGAAGCAATTATTAAAGATGTCATAACAGACCATTTGGAAAGTGGTGACATGATAGGTCCAAGTCAGCATGGATTTGTGAAAGGGAAATCATGCTTGACAAATCTTCTGGAATTTTTTGAGAATGTTTCCAATAGGGTGGACGGGGGGGGGGAACCAGTAGATGTGGTGTATTTGGACTTTCAGAAGGCCTTCGACAAGGTCCCACACCAGATATTGGTGTGCAAAGTTAAAGCACATGGGATTGGGGGTAATGTGTTGACGTGGATTGAGAACTGGTTGGCACACAGGAAACAAAGAGTAGGAGTAAATGGGTACTTTTCAGAATGGCAGGCAGTGACCAGCGGGGTACCGCAGGGTTCGGTGCTGGGGCCCCAGCTGTTTACATTATATATTAATGATTTGGACGAAGGGATTAATTGTAATATCTCCAAATTTGCGGATGACACTAAATTGGGAGGCAGTGTGAACAATGAGGAGGATGCTAGGAGGCTACAGAGTGACTTGGACAGGTTGGGTGAATGGGCAAATGTATGGCAGATGAAGTACAATGTGGATAAATGTGAGGTTATCCACTTTGGTGGTAAAAATAGGGAGGCAGACTATTACCTGAATGGTGGCAGATTAGGGAAAGGGGAGGTGCAATGAGACCTGGGCGTCATGGTACATCAGTCACTGAAGGTGGGAAGGCAAGTGCAGCAGGCAGTCAAGAAAGCAAATGGCATGATGGCCTTCATAGCAAGGGGATTTGAGTACAGGAGTAGGGAGGTGATGCTACAGTTGTACAGGGCCTTGGTGAGGCCACACCTGGAGTATTGTGTGCAGTTTTGGTCTCCTAACTTGAGGAAGGACATTCTTGCTATTGAGGGAGTGCAACGAAGGTTCACTAGATTGATTCCTGGGATGGCCAGACTGACATATCAAGAAAGACTGGATCAACTGAACTTGTATCCTCTGGAGTTCAGAAGAATGAGTGGGTATCTTATAGAGACGTTTAAAATCCTGACTGGTTTAGACAAATTAGATGCGGGCAGAGTGTTTCCAATGTTAGGGAAAACTAAAACCAGGGGTCACAGTCTAAGGATAAAGGGGAAGCCATTTAAGACTGAGATGAGGAGGAACTTCTTCACCCAGAGAGTGGTGAATCTGTGGAATTCTCTACCACAGAAGGTTGTTGAGGCCAGTTCGCTAAATATATTCAAAAGGGAGTTAGATATAATACTCACAACTAGGGGGATCAAGGGGTATGGCGAGAAAGCAGGAATGGGGTACTGAGGTAGCATGTTCAGCCATGAACGCATTGAATGGCGGTGCAGGCTCGAAGGACCGAATGGTCTACTCCTGCACCTAATTTCTATGTTTCTGTGTTTCTAATCACAGGTGTGGATGGTGTCCAAACAGGTCAGTCAGGAAAACATTACATCAAAGACAATGAGGTGGGGTCACAAGGGGTCAAATATGGCAGATGCTGGGGTCGGTATGGAAAACAAAATCTTTTTTTGCTGGAAATCACAGCAGGTCCGGCCGCATCTGTGTAGAGAGAACAAGCCAACGACGACTCGAGTCTGGATGACTCTACGACAGGTGGGGTTACATGTAGCGTGACATGAACCCAAGATCCCGGTTGAGGCCGTCCTCATGGGTGCGGAACTTGGCTATCAGTTTCTGCTCGACGATTTTGCGTTGTCGTGTGTCTCGAAGGCCGCCTTGGAGAACGCTTACCCACAGATCGGAGGCTGAATGTCCTTGACTGCTGAAGTGTTCCCCAACTGGGAGGGAACACTCCTGCCTGGCGATTGTTGCGCGGTGTCCGTTCATATGTTGTCACAGTGTCTGCATGGTCTCGCCGATGTACCATGCTCCGGGGCATCCTTTCCTGCAACATATGAGGTTGACAACGTTGGCCAAGTCACATGAGTATGTTCCATGTACCTGGTGGGTAGTGTCCTCATGTGTGATGATGGTATCTGTGTTGATGATCTGGCATGTCTTGCAGAGGTTGCCGTGGCAGGGTTGTGTGGTGTCGTGGTCGCTGTTCTCCTGAAAGCTGGGTAATTTGCTGCAAACGATGGTCTGTTTGAGCTTAGGCGGCTGCTTGAAGGCGAGTAGTGGAGGCGTGGGGATGGCCTTAGCGAGGTGTTCGTCATCATCGATGACATGTTGAAGGCTGCGAAGAACATGGCATAATTTCTCCGCTCCGGGGAAGTACTGGACGACGTAGGGTACTCTGTTGGTTGTCTCCCGTTTTTGTCTTCTGAGGAGGTCTATGCGATTTTTCGCTGTGGCCCATCGGAACTGTTGATCGACGAGTCGAGCGTCATATCCCGTTCTTACGAGGGCGTCTTTCAGCGTCCATAGGTGTCCATCGCATTCCTCCTCGTCTGAGCAGATCCTGTGTATTCGCAGGGCTTGTCCATAGGGGATGGCTTCTTTAACGTGGTTAGGGTGGAAGCTGGAGAAGTGGAGCATCGTGATGTTGTCCGTGGGCTTGCGGTAGAGTGAAGTGCTGAGGTGTCCGTCTTTGATGGAGATTCGTGTGTCCAAGAATGAAACCGATTCTGAGGAGTAGTCCATGGTGAGTTTGATGGTGGGATGGAACTTGTTGATGTTATCGTGTAGTCTTTTCAGTGATTCTTCGCCGTGGGTCCATAGGAAGAAAATGTCGTCGATGTATCTGGTGTATAGTGTTGGTTGGAGGTCCTGTGCAGCGAAGAAGTCTTGCTCGAACTTGTGCATGAATATGTTGGCGTATTGGGGTGCGAATTTGGTCCCCATGGCTGTTCCGTGTGTTTCGGTAAAAAACTGGTTGTCGAAGGTGAAGACATTGTGGTCAAGGATGAAGCAGATGAGTTGTAGGATGACGTCTGGAGATAGGCTGTTGTTGGTGTTGAGTACTGAGGCTGTCGCAGCGATGCCGTCATCGTGGGGGATACTGGTGTAGAGTGCCAAGACATCCATCGTGGCGAGGAGTGTTCCTGGTTCAACTGGTCCGTGGGTGCTGAGTTTCTGTAAGAAGTCTGTAGTGTCGCGACAGAAGCTGGGGGTTCCCTGTACGATGGGTTTCAGGATGTCCTCGACATATCCAGAGAGGTTCTCACACAGGATCCGTTGAATGATACAATAGGACGTCTGGGTGTGTTGGCTTTGTGTATCTTTGGGAGGCAGTAGAAGTCTCCCACGCGGGGAGTAGGTGGGATGAGAGCACGTAGGATGCTTTGAAGGTTTGGATCGAAGGTCTTGATCAGTCTATTGAGTTGGCGGGTGTGTTCTTTGGTCGGATCTGCGGGTAACTGTCTGTAGTGTTCCTGGTTGTCCAGTTGTCGGTATGCTTCTTTGCAATAGTCCATTCTGTTCTGTATGACGATGGCTCCTCCTTTGTCCGCTGGTTTGATGACAATGTTGCGGTTGGTCTTGAGAGCGTGGATGGCATTGCGTTGTGCACGGGTGACATTCTGGACTGTCTTGTGAGTGCGGCTGATGAATCTGGCGTTGATGCATCTCCTGACAGCTTGAGCATACATGTTAAGCTTAGGGCAACGACACTCCGGTGGGGTCCGATTTGACTCTCTATTTAAATGGCTGTCTCGCTATATTTAAGGTGCTGTCTCTCTATATTTAAGGTGCTGTCTCTCTATATTTAAGGTGCCGTCTCTCTATATTTAAGGTGCCGTCTCTCTATATTTAAGGTGCCGTCTCTCTATATTTAAGGTGCCGTCTCTCTATATTTAAGGTGCCGTCTCTCTATATTTAAGGTGCCGTCTCTCTATATTTAAGGTGCCGTCTCTCTATATTTAAGGTGCCGTCTCTCTATAGCCCCCTGTTTGTCCAGTGTTGGGATATTCTTAGTGTCCTCTACTGTAAAGACTGATACAAAATATTCATTCAGTGTATTTGCCATCTCCATATTTCCCACCATTAATTTCCCGGTCTCATCCTCTAAGGGACCAACATTTACTTTAGCCACCCTTTTTCTTTTTATATAACGATAAAAACACTTACTATCTGTTTTTATATTTTTTGCTAATTTACTTTCATAATCTATCTTCCCTTTCTTAATCAATCTTTTTGTTATTTTTTGCTGTCTTTTAAAGTTATCCCAATCCTCTACCCTCCCACTAGATTTGGCTATCTTAAAGGCCCTTGTTTTTAGTCAAATACTATCCTTAATTTCTTTACTTAGTCACGGATGACTGTCTTTTCTTTTACACCCTTTTCTTCTCAGTGGAATATATATTTTTTGGAAGTTGTAAAATAACTCCTTAAATGTACAACACTGATCATGTATCGTCTTACCCTTTAATCTATTTTCCCAATCCACTCTACTCAATTTCGCTCGCATACCTTCATAGTCTCCTTTATTCAAGCTTAGCACGCTTGTTTGAGATCCAACCTTCTCACCCTCTAATTGAATATGGAATTCAACCATGTTATGGTCACTCATTCCAAGGGGATCCTTTACTAGGACATTTTTAATTAATCCTGTCTCGTTACACAGGACCAGTTCTAAGGTTGCTTGCCCCCTGGTCGGTTCAGTTACATACTGCTCAAGAAACCCATCCCTAATACACTCAATGAACTCATCCTCAAGGCAGCACTGCCCAATTTGATTTGTCCAATTAATATGATAGTTAAAATCCCCCATAATTATAGATGTTCCCTTATTACAAGCCTCAACTATTTCCTGATTGATACTCCGTCCAACAGAGTTGCAACTGTTCGGAGGCCTATAGACTACGCCCACTAGTGTTTTTTTCCCCTTATTATTCCTTATCTCCACCCAAACAGTTTCATTATCCTGATCTTTTGACCCAATATCATTTCTCTGTATTACAGTGATTCCTTCCTTTATTAACATAGCCACCCCACCTCCCCTTCCTTCCTGCCTGTCCTTCCTGATCGTTAAATAACCTGGTATGTTTAATTCCCAGGTATTGTCACCCTGCAGCCATGTTTCTGTAATGGCCACAAGATCATACCCATATGTAGTTATTTGTGCCATTAACTCGTCTATTTTGTTACGAATGCTACGTGCATTCAGATAGAGAACTTTCAAATATGTTTTGTGAAACTTAGTTCCTGCTTTTGCTCTTTTTATTACTTTACCTTTTACTCCATACCTTCTGCCCCTTCCTGACACACTCTGGTTTTTAATTTCCCCACTGCTACCTAAGTCTATGACCTTCTCTGTTGTCATTTTTATTATTTGCTCTCTAGGAACCTCCCCCCCACTAGTTAGTTTAAAGCCCTCTCTACAGCCCTAGTTATATGATCCGCCAGGACTCTAGTCCCAGCACTGGCCAAGTGAAGCCCGTCCCAATGGAACAGCTCCCTCCTGCCCCAGTACTGGTGCCAGTGTCCCAGGAAGCAAAACCCATTTCTCCCACACCAGTCTTTGAGCCACTCATTTCACTCTCTAATTTTATTTGTCCTAGCCAAATTCGCTCGTGGCTCAGGTAATAATCCAGAGATTATTACCCTTGAGGTTCTGTTTTTTAATTTGACCCCTAGCTGCTCATACTCCTTTAACAGAACCGGCTTCCTTGTCCTATCTACGTCGTTTGTACCAACATGGACCACGACAACTGGATCCACCCCCTCCCACTGCAAGTTTCTTTCCAGCCCAGAGGAGATGTCCTTAACCCTGGCACCGGGCATGCAACACAGCCTACTGGACTCTCACTCTCGGCTGCAGAGAACTCTATCTATCCCCCTAATAATACTATCCCCTACCACTACAACATTTCTATTTACTCCCCCCTCTTGAATGGCCCCCCATTCCACGGTGCTGTGGCCAGGTTGCTCATCCTCCCTGCAGTCCCTGCTCCTGTCCCCACAGGGAGTAAGAACCTCGAACCTGTTGGACAAGAGCAAGGGCTGCGGCTCCTCCAACACTACCTCCTGGATGGCCGTACCTGCCTCACTCGTAGTCACACCATCCTGTCCCTGACCATGGGCTACATCTGAATTAATTAACTTCATAGGTGTGACCACCTCCTGAAACACAGAGTCCAGGTACTTCTCCCCCTCCCTGATGTGTCGCAGTGACCGAAGCTCAGACTCCAGCTCATCAACACGGAGCTGGAGTTCCTGTAGCAGCAGACACTTGTCACAGATGTAATCACCGTGAGCCTCAATGGGGTCCACCGGCTCCCACATCTCGCAACAGTAACACATCACCTGCTCCATTCTATGTAATTAATTTAAAAAAATGTATTGTTAGTTATGGACACTCTCTGCCCGATTATAGATGCTAGTATCCCCTCTAATTAATTGGATTTAAATTAAATCAATCCCTCTAAATTACACCAGTTAAATGACCAACAGTCACTCTGCACCAGAAAGGCCTTATTAACTACAACCCACAGAGTTACACCCCACTCACCCGAAATCACACTAACCCAAACTCAGCACTCTCTGCTGACTCGCACTCGCATTTAAGGTGCTGTCTCTCTATATTTAAGGTGCTGTCTCTCTATATTTAAGGTGCTGTCTCTCTATATTTAAGGTGCTGTCTCTCTATATTTAAGGTGCTGTCTCTCTATATTTAAAGGTGCTGTCTCTCTATATTTAAGGTGCTGTCTCTCTATATTTAAGGTGCTGTCTCTCTATATTTAAGGTGCTGTCTCTCTATATTTAAGGTGCTGTCTCTCTATATTTAAGGTGCTGTCTCTCTATATTTAAGGTGCTGTCTCTCTATATTTAAGGTGCTGTCTCTCTATATTTAAGGTGCTGTCTCTCTATATTTAAGGTGCTGTCTCTCTATATTTAAGGTGCTGTCTCTCTATATTTAAGGTGCTGTCTCTCTATATTTAAGGTGCTGTCTCTCTGGGCTGGATTTTGAATGCCACGTGGAGTCCGGTTTGGAGGCGTGGGGGGGGGGGTTAAAGTAGCAGATTCGGGGGTCCCGACCCCATCCTGACTCCAACACGCCTCCACACAATTTTGACAAAATGGGTCGCGGGGTTTCCGACTCCGTCCCACCTCCAAGAGGCGCGAAAGGCCATTAACGCTCTTAACTATCCCTAAAGTGGCTCAGTAATGCCATTTTGAAACATTTTAGGTACTTTAACCCTTTTCCCACGTGAAGCACGCCTGATGGGAAACACTCCAGTGAAACCTGACAGGAGCACAAGTGGATTGCTGACTCTCAGCTGCAGCTCAACCTTTAAATAGGAGATTTGATCAGCCATCAATTGCAGGTGGCAGGACTTTGTTGAAACAGGGGAACTTTTAGAAGGCATAACCACAGCTCTGGAAGTTTGGAGCCTGACACCCATCTGCAGTGTGACCTCCTGGGATACCCCTCTCGCCCAGAATGCAAGGAACGCACTCATCTTGGCCAGATTTGCTTAGCCTAGACAATCAAGCACTTTTGCCTCGCAGCTTCTTACCAGAGCTACGACAATGGCCCAGACCCAGCGGATCCCTAACAATGTGACCACCATACTGACAATTGCAAGTTATCCTAAGGCCTCATTGTGGAAGTCCCATTAGCGAAATGACAGACACCACAACTGCAGCTGTAGCCATCAGAGTTTTTATTTACACTTTAGACCTGATGGCTTCTTAACAATACACATCAAAATTCACCCAAGTGACTACCCTTGTGACTATTTGTGCAGTTTCTTTCTCTTACGCGTGCTCCTACGTGGTGCTTCCCCTGTGGCTTCAGCAGAAGTGGAGGCCCCCTGCTCACTTTGTTGCTCCTCCTGTCTCGACTCCTTTGGCGGGCGTCCGCTGGGGTTGCGAACCTGAGAGGGCTCGGCAACAGTCTGCTGCTCCTGCGGCTGCGCAGGGGTTGAGACGCTGATCTCACTTGGGTGCGGACTCTGGTGGGGCTCTGAGCGAGGACCTGTCAGTGGCATGGAAGTGGGAGCGCTTGGAGAGGAGCCCCCACCAACATCCCTCTCATGGGTCAGGTCCACCTCAGCGCTTGCAAGTGGCTTGAGAGCACCTTGCTGCACATCAGGGGGGCCATGGGGACCCGTCTCTGCACTGGAAGTCCTACTCAGAAGGCCTTCCATGAAGGTCTGGTTTCTCTGTTCAATAGATGACCATCGCTCCTCCAGAGATGTCATTCTAATCAGAACAATGACCATGTTTTCTGCACTCTGGCGACTTATCACCTCTATGGAGGTTGCCATCCTTTCCATGGTGATGCGTTCATGCGCCAATGACTCCACAAAGGCTCTGCTCATGTTCGCTATGGACTCCTCCATTCGCTCCACACTCGCAGCGACCCTGGAGATAAAACCTGTCAGAGACTCCTGCATCTGTTCCTGGAGTCCCAGCACTGCTGATCTGATGGATGGCCCCAGAGGCAGAGGGTCGACATGCAGCTGAGCCGAGCTAGGACAGTCCTGCGCCCTCCGACTAGGACTCTCCACTGCTGTCCCTGTCTCCACCATCTGCTGATGCTCACTTGTGAGCTGTGATACACCAGGTGACAACACTACTCCTTGTCCCGAGGGTCCCACTGAGGTGTGAGTGTCTGCGCTGGTGCTGGGTGCGCTTAGTTCTGCTGACGCTGCGCCCTCAGAGGTTGCAGCTTCCTCTGATGAGTCTGTCTGCTCAGGCTGGTCCTCCTGGCTAGTGGGAACGGGTGCTTGTGATGGTCCTGTGGGGGAGTAAAGGAAAGAGTCAGAGATGTGATGCCAAGGTTACATGCACATTGCAAGTTGCAGATGATCATAAATCCATCTGTTAGAGCTTCAGATTCATTATCAGCGACTCATGCAATGTCAATGAGAGAGATGGAACACTATTCAGTCACCAGCTTGCTCTGCTGCACCCGTCTGTCCGTCCCCCACTTGCGTTTCCTCCTGGACGCCCACGATCTCCAGGACCGCCTCCTCCCAGGGGGTGAGCTGGGCTAAGGAGGGTGGGCCTCCTCCTGTCCTGGCTCTTTCTCTTTTATTGTGAGCTCTCTTTTCCTGCAATGAGGGAGACAAGTGGAGTTTGAGTGAGATTGAAGGAGTGAGTGTAGAGAGTCCATAGCATAGATGCTCAGAAGGAGACAAAGATGGAGTGAGGTGGCAAGACCAAGGGCCCTCCCTGTGTGTTGTAAGTTGTTTTCATAGCATGACAGTGATAGGGAGTGTGAGGGCTGCATAGTGGAATAGTAAGGTGAATATGACCATAGAGGGAGAGGGAATGGGTAAGGGTGCATGGATGTCAGTGTCAAGTGGGATATGGAGGAAGAGGTTGCTAAAGCTGAGTGCTGGTGAGGAGAGGCAATGGGGATCAGATTGAGGGTGAAGGGAAAGTCATGCTCACTTTAGCAGTTGTAAGGGATTCTGACCCTGCGTGTCTCGCAGCCTGTGAGATTCACGCGGCTCTGTGCAGCCTGTATGTCAGTGCGGGTCTAGGCCTTGTTGCCTGTTCTGGTCTCCAGCCAGTCTGGGAACACTAGACACACCTGTGAGTGGTTCGAATCACTCGCCCTTACGGTTCTAGACACTGGACTTAGATGCGAGAGCAGTAATGGAGATGAAACTCATGTAGACTCGGTTGAATGGTACGAAATGGAAAATCTTTATTGCATGATACTTAAGATTATGAAATACATGTCATAAGCACAGATTAATGACAGTACAATCTTACAAGCAGTTATATAGTCGATCTTAGGGAAACGAGGAACGAACGGCACATAGTAAATAGGGGCACACATTACAAATATCCTTAATCCTTAAACCCTCCCCTATCAATATCTATCCTAACTAGATTCGTAGGATTTCGAGACTCATGCTCACCACTCGTGATAACTCGGAGAAATTCCGAATAGCTGATCGGATGTTTTTCACCGCAGCACCCACGTGTCGGTCAGGAGATCTCCTGGTCCCACTTGTTTACTTGCTTCTGCTGCTCCGGCTAGCAGGCTGGACCGTCTGCTGTGATGAAGACCTGTGTTGGTTGGTTTAACAGGTACTTTCCGAGCACAGTTGTCAATATCATCGATGTGATATGTTCTTTGCAAGTTCGAAGAAGTCTTCCTGGCAAGGAAAACTTGGCTATTCGACCTACAGGCGCGGTCGGGATTTACTGACCGTGGCGATGGATATGGTCTTCCTCTCTTCTCATCTCATCTCATCTCATCTCATCTCGGGCCTTTGGTTCCGCTGCCAGTTACCAACATAGGTCTTCGTTACGCGACACGAGGTAGATCCGAATGGATCAGAAAGTTCAACAGTCTTTTTCAAAAAGGCAACAGGCAAGCAGGAGCCCGACTACGAGTACACAGGAGCAGCCACGATGATAAGAGTCGATCGGATAAGAGAAAGATGGACGGTTTGGAGCCTGCAATTATAGTGCAAAATCTTCCGTTTCCCGCCCAACTATAATGTCCATTCTTTTGTTTAGGGTCTGGCGCTCAAATGTCTTGTATGGGTGATCTCCGTTCTTAATGGGTTTCGGGGCTACTCGTAAATGTCTGAGTACCTGTTAATATTTCTCCCATTGTTAAATCGGTCGGTGTTCTCCCTGGAGGGGTTTTGGGGCTTCCAAGTGTTTTGTATAACTACCTGCTAACGGCTCTCTCATCGTAGAGTCGTTGGGATTTTACATATTAATGTCTTTTGGATGGGCCCTTGATTACTCGGTACAATAGCTTTCATTCGTACCTGGGAGACCGATTTCAGTATTTATGTGTATACTGCAAACCCATAATGTCTCGTGTATTATCTTCACTGTGCTGAATCTTAATCGATCTTGCACAAATGTTTATTGGAACGCCATCTTGTCTGCCTGTTGAAAAGTCTAGAATGTTCTGTCACGAGGTGCGGCGGCCATTTTACAGGCTGCTTGTGTCCACTTTAAACCTGGCAGCATTCTGCTGAAATAAAAGCTGTTTGAACGAAACTCTGTGTTTTCTCCTTATTAATAAAATCGCGATATATTGCGAATTCTACACAGTATGTAGAAGTTCATGAAACCTCTTCCTGCAGTGGAACCAGGTCCTGTTTGTCAGAGATAAAGAGGTGACCTCCTGGGCGATCTGGACCCACATAGCCTTTGTCTGCTGGGGAGGCTTCTTCCTCCCTGAGGAGGGGAAGAGCACCTCCTTGTTGGCTCTTGCTCCATCTACCAAAGCCTGAAGGGCAACATCATGGAACCTGGGAGCAGCCCTGGGCGGTTGGCTGGCCATTCCTGCTGCAGGTGCTGAGATTACAGGTCCAAAAGCTTGGCAGCCTGCAGAGGAAGCAAGGCTTGCTGCAGCCCTTAAATGCAGCAGCTATGATGACGTCATCGGAGGCGACTTTCAGACTGCAATAACTCATTGGCCATGGGTTCCCACATGTGAGAACTCAATTGGCCAATTAAGTTAAAATCGCATCATTAATCCACCTTAATCTGGAGTCGGGGGGGCAACACGAAATGTAGGTAACACGACCCCAACCCGACACCAAGACAAAATCCAGCCCATATTTAAAGTGCTGTCTCTCTATATTTAAGGTGCTGTCTCTCTATATTTAAGGTGCTGTCTCTCTATATTTAAGGTGCTGTCTCTCTATATTTAAGGTGCTGTCTTCTATATTTAAGGTGAAGTCTCTCTATATTTAAGGTGCTGTCTCTCTATATTTAAGGTGCTGTCTCTCTATATTTAAGGTGCTGTCTCTCTATATTTAAGGTGTTGTCTCTATATTTAAGGTGCTGTCTCTCTATATTTAAGGTGCTATCTCTCTATATTTAAGGTGCTGTCTCTCTATATTTAAGGTGCTGCCTCTCTATATTTAAGGTGCTGTCTCTCTATATTTAAGGTGCTGTCTCTCTATATTTAAGGTGCAGTCTCTCTATATTTAAATTGCTGTTTCTATATTTAAGGAGATGTCTCTATATTTAAGGCGTGGTCTCACTATATTTAAGGAGTTGTCTATATGTTTAAGAGGCTGTCTCTCTATATTTAAGGAGCTCTCTCACTATATTTAAGGTGCTCTCTCACTATATTTAAATAAATGCCTCGAGATTTAAGTTGCTGTTTCTCTATATTTAATTTGCTGTTTCTCTATATTTAAGGTGCTGTTTCTCTATATTTAAGTTGCTGTTTCTCTATATTTAAGGTGCTGTTTCTCTATATTTAAGGTATTGTCTCTCTATATTTAAGGTGCTGTCTCTATATTTAAGTTGCTGTTTCTCTATATTTAAGGTGCTGTTTCTCTATATTTAAGGTGTTGTCTCTCTATATTTAAGGTGTTGTCTCTCTATATTTAAGGTGCTGTCTCTATATTTAAGGTGCTGTCTCTCTATATTTAAGGTGTTGTCTCTCTATATTTAAGGTGCTTCCTCTCTATATTTAAGGTGCTGTCTCTATATTTAAGGTGCTGTCTCTATATTTAAGGTGCTGTCTCTCTATATTTAAGGTGCTCTCACTATATTTAAGGTGCTGTCTCTCTATATTTAAGGTGCTGTCTCTCTATATTTAAGGTGCTGTCTCTCTATATTTAAGGTGTTGTCTCTCTATATTAAAGGTGTTGTCTCTCTATATTTAAGGTGCTGTCTCTATATTTAAGGTGTTGTCTCTCTATATTTAAGGTGCTGTCTCTCTATATTTAAGGTGTTGTCTCTCTATATTTAAGGCGTTGTCTCTCTATATTTAAGGTGTTGTCTCTCTATATTTAAGGTGCTGTTTCTCTATATTTAAGTTGCTGTTTCTCTATATTTAAGGTGTTGTCTCTCTATATTTAAGGTGTTGTCTCTCTATATTTAAGGTGCTGTCTCTATATTTAAGGTGTTGTCTCTCTATATTTAAGGTGCTGTCTCTCTATATTTAAGGTATTGTCTCTATATTTAAGGTGCTGTCTCTCTATATTTAAGGTGTTGTCTCTATATTTAAGGTGTTGTCTCTCTATATTTAAGGTGCTGTTTCTCTATATTTAAGTTGCTGTTTCTCTATATTTAAGGTGTTGTCTCTCTATATTTAAGGTGAAGTCTCTCTATATTTAAGGTGCTGTCTCTCTATATTTAAGGTGCTGCCTCTCTATTTAAGGTGCTGTCTCTATATTTAAGGTGCTGTCTCTATATTTAAGGTGCTGTTTCTCTATATTTAAGGTGCTGTTTCTCTATATTTAAGGTGCTGTTTCTCTATATTTAAGGTGTTGTCTCTCTATATTTAAGGTGCTGTTTCTCTATATTTAAGGTGTTGTCTCTCTATATTTAAGGTGCTGTCTCTCTATTTAAGGTGCTGTCTCTATATTTAAGGTGCTGTTTCTCTATATTTAAGTTGCTGTTTCTCTATATTTAAGGTGTTGTCTCTCTATATTTAAGGTGCTGTCTCTCTATTTAAGGTGCTGTCTCTATATTTAAGGTGCTGTTTCTCTATATTTAAGGTGCTGTCTCTCTATATTTAAGGTGCTGTCTCTATATTTAAGTTGCTGTTTCTCTATATTTAAGGTGCTGTCTCTCTATATTTAAGGTGTTGTCTCTCTATATTTAAGGTGCTGTCTCTATATTTAAGGTGCTGTCTCTCTATATTTAAGATGTTGTCTCTCTATATTTAAGGTGCTTCCTCTCTATATTTAAGGTGCTGTCTCTCTATATTTAAGCTGCTGTCTCTATATTTAAGGTGTTGTTTCTCTATATTTAAGCTGCTGTCTCTATATTTAAGGTGTTGTCTCTCTATATTTAAGGTGCTGTCTCTCTATATTTAAGGTGCTGTTTCTCTATATTTAAGTTGCTGTCTCTCTATATTTAAGGTGTTGTCTCTCTATATTTAAGGTGTTGTCTCTCTATATTTAAGGTGTTGTCTCTCTATATTTCAGGTGCTGTCTCTCTATATTTAAGGTGCTGTTCTCTATATTTAAGGTGTTGTCTCTCTATATTTAAGGTGTTGTCTCTCTATATTTAAGGTGTTGTCTCTCTATATTTAAGGTGCTGTTTCTCTATATTTAAGTTGCTGTTTCTCTATATTTAAGGTGTTGTCTCTCTATATTTAAGGTGTTGTCTCTATATTTAAGGTGTTGTCTCTCTATATTTAAGGTGCTGTCTCTCTATATTTAAGGTGTTGTCTCTATATTTAAGGTGCTGTCTCTCTATATTTAAGGTGTTGTCTCTATATTTAAGGTGTTGTCTCTCTATATTTAAGGTGCTGTTTCTCTATATTTAAGTTGCTGTTTCTCTATATTTAAGTTGCTGTTTCTCTATATTTAAGGTGCTGTCTCTATATTTAAGGTGCTGTCTCTCTATATTTAAGGTGCTGCCTCTCTATTTAAGGTGCTGTCTCTATATTTAAGGTGCTGTTTCTCTATATTTAAGGTGCTGTTTCTCTATATTTAAGGTGTTGTCTCTCTATATTTAAGGTGCTGTCTCTCTATTTAAGGTGCTGTCTCTATATTTAAGGTGCTGTTTCTCTATATTTAAGTTGCTGTTTCTCTATATTTAAGGTGTTGTCTCTCTATATTTAAGGTGCTGTCTCTCTATTTAAGGTGCTGTCTCTATATTTAAGTTGCTGTTTCTCTATATTTAAGGTGCTGTCTCTCTATATTTAAGGTGCTGTCTCTATATTTAAGTTGCTGTTTCTCTATATTTAAGGTGCTGTTTCTCTATATTTAAGGTGTTGTCTCTCTATATTTAAGGTGTTGTCTCTCTATATTTAAGGTGCTGTCTCTATATTTAAGGTGCTGTCTCTCTATATTTAAGGTGTTGTCTCTCTATATTTAAGGTGCTTCCTCTCTATATTTAAGGTGCTGTCTCCATATTTAAGCTGCTGTCTCTATATTTAAGGTGTTGTCTCTCTATATTTAAGGTGTTGTCTCTCTATATTTAAGGTGCTGTTTCTCTATATTTAAGTTGCTGTTTCTCTATATTTAAGGTGTTGTCTCTCTATATTTAAGGTGTTGTCTCTCTATATTTAAGGTGCTGTTTCTCTATATTTAAGTTGCTGTTTCTCTATATTTAAGGTGTTGTCTCTCTATATTTAAGGTGTTGTCTCTCTATATTTAAGGTGCTGTCTCTATATTTAAGGTGTTGTATCTCTATATTTAAGGTGCTGTCTCTATATTTAAGTTGCTGTTTCTCTATATTTAAGGTGCTGTCTCTCTATATTTAAGGTGCTGTCTCTATATTTATGTTGCTGTTTCTCTATATTTAAGGTGCTGTTTCTCTATATTTAAGGTGTTGTCTCTCTATATTTAAGGTGTTGTCTCTCTATATTTAAGGTGCTGTCTCTATATTTAAGGTGCTGTCTCTCTATATTTAAGGTGTTGTCTCTCTATATTTAAGGTGCTGTCTCTATATTTAAGCTGCTGTCTCTATATTTAAGGTGCTGTCTCTCTATATTTAAGGTGCTCTCACTATATTTAAGGTGCTGTCTCTCTATATTTAAGGTGCTGTCTCTCTATATTTAAGGTGTTGTCTCTCTATATTTAAGGTGTTGTCTCTCTATATTTAAGGTGCTGTCTCTCTATATTTAAGGTGTTGTCTCTCTATATTTAAGGTGCTGTTTCTCTATATTTAAGTTGCTGTTTCTCTATATTTAAGGTGTTGTCTCTCTATATTTAAGGTGTTGTCTCTCTATATTTAAGGTGTTGTCTCACTATATTTAAGGTGCTGTCTCTCTATATTTAAGGTGCTGTCTCTCTATATTTAAGGTGTTGTCTCTCTATATTTAAGGTGCTTCCTCTCTATATTTAAGGTGCTGTCTCTATATTTAAGCTGCTGTCTCTATATTTAAGGTGCTGTCTCTCTATATTTAAGGTGCTCTCACTATATTTAAGGTGCTGTCTCTCTATATTTAAGGTGCTGTCTCTCTATATTTAAGGTGTTGTCTCTCTATATTTAAGGTGTTGTCTCTCTATATTTAAGGTGCTGTTTCTCTATATTTAAGTTGCTGTTTCTCTATATTTAAGGTGTTGTCTCTCTATATTTAAGGTGTTGTCTCTCTATATTTAAGGTGTTGTCTCTCTATATTTAAGGTGCTGTTTCTCTATATTTAAGTTGCTGTTTCTCTATATTTAAGGTGTTGTCTCTCTATATTTAAGGTGTTGTCTCTCTATATTTAAGGTGTTGTCTCTCTATATTTAAGATGCTGTTTCTCTATATTTAAGTTGCTGTTTCTCTATATTTAAGGTGTTGTCTCTCTATATTTAAGGTGTTGTCTCTCTATATTTAAGGTGCTGTCTCTATATTTAAGGTGTTGTCTCTCTATATTTAAGGTGCTGTCTTTATATTTAAGGTGCTGTCTCTCTATATTTTAGGTGCTGTCTCTATATTTAAGGTGCTGTCTCTCTATATTTAAGGGGCTGTCTCTCTGTATTTAAATAAATGTCTCAAGATTTAAGGTGCTGTCTCTCTATAATTAAGGTGCTGTCTCTCTATATTTAAGGAGCTCTCTCACTATATTTAAGGTGCTGTCTCTCTATATTTAAGGTGCTGTCTCTCTATATTTAAGGTGTTGTCTCTCTATATTTAAGGTGCAGTCTCTCTATATTTAAGGTGTTGTCTCTCTATATTTAAGGTGCTGCCTCTCTATATTTAAGGGGCTGTCTCTCTATATTTAAGGAAATGTCTCGAGATTTAAGTTGCTGTTTCTCCAAATTTGATTTGCTGTTTCTTTATATTTAAGGAGCTGTCTCTCTATTTATGGTGCTGTCTCTCTATATTTAAGGTGCTGTCTCACTATATTTAAGGGGCTGTCTCTCTATATTTAAGGAAATGTCTCGCTATATTTAAGGTGCTGTCTCACTATATTTAAGGAGATGTCTCTCTATATTTAAGGTGCTGACTCTCTATATTTAAGGAGATGTCTCTCTATATTTAAGGTGCTGACTCTCTATATTTAAGGTGCTGTCTCTCTATATTTAAGGTGCTGTCTCTATATTTAAATTGCTGTCTCTATATTTAAGGTGTTGTCTCACTATATTTAAGGAATTGTCTCTGTATTAAAGGTGCAGTCTCTCTATATTTAAGGAGATGTCTCTCTATATTTAAGGTGCTGTCTCGCTATATTAAGGAGATGTCTCGATATTTAAGGTGCTGTCTCTCTATATTTAAGGTGCTGTCTCACTATATTTATGGGGCTGTCTCTCAATATTTAAGGAAATGTCTCGCTATATTTAAGGTGCTGTCTCACTATATTTAAGGAGATGTCTCTCTATATTTAAGGTGCTGACTCTCTATATTTATGGAGATGTCTCTCTATATTTAATGTGCTGTCTCTATATTTAAATTGCTGTCTCTATATTTAAGGTGTTGTCTCACTATATTTAAGGAATTGTCTCTATATTAAAGGTGCAGTCTCTCTATATTTAAGGAGATGTCTCTCTATATTTAAGGTGCTGTCTCACTATATTAAGGAGATGTCTCGATATTTAAGGTGCTGTCTCTCTATATTTAAGGTGCTGTCTCTCTATATTTAAGGTAATGTGGAAACGTGAATAAAATGGACGACGAATTGGCTTACAAAGAATGGGTTCGCACAAGGAAAGTCTAGATTAGATTAAAGAGTGCAAAGCTAGCAGAAAGGAGAGAGACCTGCCCCAGCCTGGGGCCAAGATGATTGACTAGCTATTGTGCGGCGCCCAATCACGATCCGGCACTTTAGGGAGGCAGGTGCAGCAGTGAGACAAGTCAGGACTTGCCCGCCAGACTGAAGACCAGGTCATGGCCAAACTGAAAGGGCTAAAGGGACCCCCATTGGAGAATGCTTGTTGCCAGGGAAGTGATGTAATGACCCATGCCTCACTGTATAAAAGGGGCTTCCCTGCCGGTACTCTCGCTCTCTCTCTTTTTGGCTAGAAGCCGTGTGGATCATCAAGAGGGTCAGACACCTCCCGGGGACGTAAATGCTGGCAACACGTGCCTAACCCGGTGTGACTCTCGAGACACGAATGTACGGTAGAGAACCTCAATGTACTGTGCAACCATCGCCGAACAGTTGGAAGTAATAAAGTGTTGTTTTAACTCTCCGAACCCTCGAGCCTGAATTACTCTTCGTACAGCGGAACTCCAGACGAGAACCTAGGAAAACCCGGTTCTAACAACTTGGCGTAGTCGGCAGGATCGCAAGACATCAAGAAAGGGGAAAAAGTTAAGCGCTATTATTTATTGTGCCCTTTTTGCACCCTGTCTCTGCGATCTTTATTGAACGAACCAACCGGGTAGCGTACCCTCTGGCTGGCGGTTAACGGAGCACAGTGTCCCATTGCTAGCACGCGACGGAGTCTGGGACTCTGATCTATTGATAAACTTATTCGTTAAGTCTACGACCTGTGGCAACATGACGGAACCAAGTAAAAAACCAATGACGGAAAAAAGAGGCAAAGCCCCTCCCGAAACCACGTTAGAAGAAATAGTAATCCAACTTAAACAGTATATAGAAAGTACATTCGATGTCCCACAACATGAATATAATATTGAACAAAAATTTGGTGCCTCAAAAGGACAATGGTCCCTTGATGATAAAAAAAGAGCATGGGGCAAGACCACCCGTATGAAAGGAGGGAAAAGAAAAACGGGCTGGGTATTGGCCACCTTGAAACAGTGTAGGCAGAGGGGAGAAATAACTCGGAAAGCGGCAGAGGCCAAAGAAAGAGAACAAAAAATAGCTCTCCATGAACAAATAACAAAATATAAAACCGAGTTAGAGGAACACCAAAAATGCCTTGAAAAAGCAAACGAAAGAGCAGAAAAGTGGAAGCCAAAAACCAAGAAGGAAAGGGAGGCACATAGGGAAAGCCCAAAAGTGGTGACAATTACCCTGACACCCTTGTACCCTACCTATCCTGCAGCCCCTCCGGCATATGAACAGCCCACGCCCCAACCCTGATCAGACGAAGCCCATATTGCTAAAATAAATACTCCTCTTCCGGACTCATCAGACGAAGGAGATATAACCGAGAAACCACCCCCACGCCTTGCCCCCATCAGATTACAAAAACATGAAGTAGGCGGCCGAAATCTCCGAATTTATACCTATTACCCGGCCAACCCAAAAGATATAGATCAATGGGCAACTGATATGCCGCACCCAAAGAAAAGCGGAGTAAAAGCCTGGCAGTTCTTGGAACGAAAAAGAACAATCTCTAACCTGCACCCATTTGATGGATGCCAGGTTATAGCAGTAGTAGTTAGCGCAAGAGAGTCGGCCGCCCTGACGGCAATAGTAAATATGACCGTCACCAGACGAGCAAATGCCCTACTTAACGCAGCCAGACAAGCACACCAAGTGGCATTAGCGGCGCATCAAGCAGCCCACCCACCTCCAGCTGCCGGAGCCGTACTCCCTGCCGTACCACCTCCAGCTCCACCAGTCCTAATAGTCCCCCCTGACCTAGCTATGATAGAGTCAGAAGCCGATAGGACAGAAGGGTGGACGGCCATTAGAAATTGGCTACAGGAAAGGGGCCCAACCAATCCAGACTGGTCCAAAATAGCCTCCTGTGTCCAAAACGAAAAAGAAGACCCCAATGACTTCGCTGTTCGTTTTGCTAACCAGTGGATAGAGTACTCTGGCATGGGACAGAATACCGAAGCAGAGGTGGATGCCTGCACCCATGAACCCTTAAAAAATGCATTTATGAATGGTTTGAGACCTGACCTGGCAAAATTGGTAAAATTAACAATGGCAGACTGGAAAACAAACGCAGTCTCTTTTGCGAACTTGACCCAACAAGCCGTAACCCAGGATAGAGAACACTGTGCCAATCTCCGAGTCATGAAACTAAACCCCCCGGAGCGAGCAAGCTCTGCACCCCCCTCGGGAAACCCAGATAAGAAACCAGGCACTTGCTACAAATGTGGGAAAGAGGGACACTGGGCGAGAACATGCCAAGTGGGTAACAGGGGTAGAGGAAGAAGCAACAACAGAGGAAGAGGTGGGGGAGGGCAATGGCAAGGACGGGCAGTCCCAGATAATCAACCCGGTACAAACCCGTGGCAGACCCTGGGCGCCGCCGGCCTTTATGACACCCAAACAATTACCTCCTCCCCACTGACCCTTAGCCCTGGAGAAATGGCAATAGTGGAAATGTACCGGAACTCAAACTCCACCGGAAGGGAAACCTTCGATGGCATGGCCCGACAGCAAGCAAAAAACTAATAGACCCCACCAACGAACCCCCGAAGGTAGAGGTACCTTGGCAATTGAGAGCATTAATCACCCAAGCCAGGGACGGCCTCTATATGACTTTGTTGGTGGGAAAAACAGATAATTCACCCCCACTGAAAGTAGACTGCCTATTGGATACAGGAGCAGAATTGACGGTCTTCCCCACACAATATGCCCAAGAATGCCCGCTAGATGGGAAAACTGAGAAAGCCTTAGGGGCCAGTGGAGAAGACATCATCTTACATAGAACCCACAAAATGACCTTGTGTTTCGGCCCCCATGAAACAAGGGAACATATATGGATTGGACCCGTCACTGCCCCCATCATAGGCTTGGACATATTGACAAAGCTAGACTTTAGCCTACACTTCACTGGGAATGGAGGCATAGGCTGGACGGTCCAAAACGGCCCCCGCAGGATAAGAGCTGTGAAAGAGAATAGTAAGGACGAGTGGGGACTGAAGGACCATCCTATCTGGGCGCGAGATAAATATGAGTGCGGAACCCTACGGATAGATCCCGTAATGTTCACAGGGAAGCCGCCACCTTCCACAAAACAGTACCCTATAAGCCCCGCCGCCATCGCCAGCATTTTGCCTATAATCGAACAACTGGAAAAACGAGGGGTGTTAATTCAGACACACTCTGCCTCCAACAGCCCTATGTGGCCAGTGGTAAAATCCAGCGGACAATGGCGACTGACCATTGATTGTCGCAAGGCCAACGAGTGCATAGAACAAAAGACCCAATTGGTGGCGGACCCGTCAGTTATTTTTAACTCCTTGGGATCTGAGGAAGAAATCTTCTCAGTAATCGATATGGCCAATGGCTTTTGGGCCGTACCCTTAGCCAAAGAGGTGCAGCCGTGGTTCGCCTTTACGGTAAACCAACAACAGTACACCTGGACAAGGATGCCACAGGGCTTCCACAGTAGTCCTACGGTGTACCACCGAGCGATACAGATAGACCTACGAACACTGCCCCCTCTGGAATCTACGGTGATCCAATATGTAGATGATATCCTTATAGCCTCAAAGACAGAAGAGCAACACCGGAAAGACCTTCTGATAATCCTAGGGCACCTAGAGCGGGCAGGACACAGAGCAACGTGGGATAAAGCACAGATTAATAAAACCACAGTCACATACCTAGGACAACAGATATCCAAGGGAAATAGGGAACTGACGGCGGATAGGAAAAAAACAATTCAAATGGCCGCATGCCCACGAACCATTAAAGCCCTGAGATCATTTCTAGGCCTGTGTAACTTCAGCCGCCTCTGGATAGAATCATACAGCCAAAAGGCGCAGCCTTTGACCAAACTGCTAAAGGACAATCCGGGTTCCAGGGATCAGATCGCGTTAAACCCAGAGCAAATGAGAACGTTCGAAGAACTGAAGCGCGCCCTATGTAGCGCACCGGCTTTAGCCATTCCCGATGCGCGGATGCCATTCCGCCTCTACGTACACAAAAAGGATGGGTATATGACAGCAGTACTAACCCAGGCCCACGGAGATAGACACAGGCCCGTAGGATACTATAGTACCCAGTTGGATTTGGTGGCCCAAGGATGGGGTAGCTGTCTGAGAGCTATGCAAGCAACCTGCCTAGCAATAGAAGTTACAGCCCCGGTAGTTTTATCACAAAAGTTGGTGGTTCAATGCCCGCACACCGTCCATGCTATGTTAGGAATGAATAAGGTAGCTCAAGTGACCGCCTCTCGATGGACCCGATGGACCATGATTATGGAAACAGATAATTTGATCATTACTAAATCCGGGCCGGGCAATCCAGCAAGCATGATGCCCCTGACAAACCCCGAAGAACTAGAAAGTGACCACAACTGTGTAAACCTGTTAGACGCCATGCAGGAAAGGGCTGAGACGCAGGAACTGCCTTTACACAATCCCGAAATGGTCCTTTACACGGATGGGTCATCCTTTGTGGAAAAAGGAACCCGATTAACAGGGTGGGCGGTCACAACAGAATTTGCAGTAATAAGAGCAGGAAGTATGGGAGGAGGGACCTCAGCACAACAGCCAGAACTAGTCGCCCTCACCCAAGCCTGTCTCTATGCTCGAGACAAGACGGCCAATATATATACCGATTCTAGATATGCCTTTGGCATCGCTCATGACTTCGGACAACTATGGAAACAAAGAGGTTTTCTGACAGCTGCAGGTACACCCATAAAAAATGGAAGAGAGGTAACAGCATTAATGGATGCCATTCAGTTACCCAAAGAAGTGGCCATACTAAAATGTAAGGGCCATAACAAAGAAGATACCCCTGAAGCCAGGGGCAACACTAGGGCAGACGAAGCAGCAAAATATGCCGCCCGTACCATTGCACCCCCAACACCTCAGGTGCGATATATCACGACAAACAACGACCAAAGGGACATCTTACTCATGCAAAGAGAGACCCCAAGGGAGGAACAATGGACATGGTTAGAAAATGGGTTGCAACCCAATAAAGATGGCATATGGCAACATCTCAAAACGGGAGCAGTAGGATGCCCAAAGGAACTGATGCCGTTTTTGGCCCAACAAATACACTCGTGTGGACACATAGCCGCACAGCAAATGACAGCCAGATTCCAGAGAAACTGGTGGGCAAAAGAGTTTCGAACTCAAGCCCAAAGAATAGTGGAGCAATGTGTGACATGCCAAAAAGTAAATCCCGGACAAAAAATTGAAGTACCAATGTTAAAAGCACCCGCTCCAGCAGGGCCCTTCCAACATTTGCAGGTTGGCTATATTTCCTTGCCAAAATGTCAGGGATATACAGATGTATTGGTGATGGTCGACCGCTTTTCACGATGGATTGAAGCCACCCCAGTTAGAAGCGCCACCGCTGCTGCAACCGCGAAAGTCTTGTGTAAAGACTACATTCCTAGATGGGGCGTGCCCTTATGTATTGACTCAGACCAAGGCATACATTTTACGGGAGAAATAATTAAAGAACTTTGTAGACTACTACAAATAAAATGGTCACTGCATTGCCCATACCACCCCCAATCATCAGGACAAGTGGAAAGAGCAAACAGGACAATTAAACAACGGCTCACTAAGTACCACTCGGAAGGAGTGCCATGGCCTCAGGCCCTAGCCCTCGTCCTATGTAGTATTAGAGCCACCCCGAATAGGACCACTGGACTCAGTCCCTATGAGGTCGTTACCGGTAGACCTATGTCGCTACCCGGAACAATAGATCTACGTAGGGCTGACATTCATCTTCTAAGTGATACAGTATTAAAGTATTGTAAAGATCTAACCGATGCTGTCAGTTTTGCTTCCCAACAGGTCGGTGCAGCTTGGGAAGAACCCCCACCGGGAGGACACAGTTTAGTCCCCGGGCTACAAGTTTGGGTGAAGAAAATAAAGCCAGACCCCCTGGAAGACAAGTGGGAAGGTCCATATGTCATCCTGCTGACCACAGAAGCAGCCGTGAAAGTACACGTGAAAAGAGATACGACAGGAGCCTCAACAGAAGAATAAATTGGACTTATTGTGGACTATGATTCCCATCAGCATACTGTTAGCCATCTCCTTTACCCCTTTTCTAACATGGGTAGGAAGTATAGAGAATAACCTATTTTATCAGACCCACCTACAGATACACGGAAACCGGAGTGTATGTTACCCTCTAGCCACATTAGTGGAATCCTTGTTTGCAGCCACACCAGGTTGGCAACCCCTCCCACTATATACCGCCCACACCACGAAACAGAAATGCGAGGGCCAGACGGGTCGATATAGCCAGGGCATTCAAGGGCGATGCGTGCAGCTAATAAGCTCGACAGACCCCGTTTGCCGAGGGCCCGCGTGTAAGAACTGCACAACGTCAGGTAGCTATCCCCTGTGTTTTACGGGTAAGGGATGGGGATGCGTATATGCCCTTGTCCCCCAGGACAATACCTGCATACAACAACAATGTGCCCGACACCGCTGTCAGGCACCCAGGGGCCAGCTGGCCTGTACATGCGATGAACAAAGGTGCTTTAATGTGACAGCAGGAAGACAATTTATTTGTGGTCGGTGTAATGGGACCCATGTATCATCCGGTAAATGGACCTTCCCATTTGATACATTTCAGCTGTCCGAGTCTGGGGGAAACTCAAATGACCCCCTTAACTATTATTATAAACAGTTTGCGAAGGTTGATAGCCGGGAGGTCAAATGCTACCGAGCAAAGAACGGATTTGCGTTCCTCCTCAATGGAACATATACAACAGCGACGCCAAAACTCCCCTCTCTCTTCGCGGTAGGAGTAATCGCCCCCGTAGCTGTTCCCTGCCCCACCAATATACCATCCAGACGGAAACGCCGGGCAGTCTCCAAGGAGTTCTGTGCAGATTGGCGGGACCCGACCACACTGGGTAGCTCGGTAGGGTGGGGTATTCTTTCGGCCATATCACTGGGAGGGGGTGCAGGAGTAATAGCAGCCAAGAATAGGAATTATCTAATGTACGGAATCACCCTCCTGGGCAATAGCACCATTAAAGCATTAACCGCCATAAATAAGGAAATGGCAACCCTACGTCTTTTTAGCATGCAAAACCGATATGCTTTGGACTACCTCTTGGCACAAGAGGGAGGTGTGTGTCTGATTATAGGAGACAAATGAATCACAAACGTCGATAGTGAGAAACAAAATATCCAAGACACTATAGACAAGATTAAAAATCAACTGGACGACTTCATTGAAGCCGGAGGGGGTGAAGGATGGTTTGCATGGCTGAGAACATTGGGACAGAAATTAATGTATAGTTTGATTGTTATAAGTGGTGTAATTTTGGGAATTATTATTTTTGTAACTATTATCAAGTGTTGTATAAAACGTGCAGGAGCTACTATATCCCCTCACCTCTCCCGAATTAGGGTAGAAGTAGACGCAGCAGAGGAGGCGAAATCCCCAGAGGAAGCCTGTTCGGTCCGACACAGTTATCTGTAAACTCGAAATTAAAACCCTTTTGGTTGTGTTCATGGCCAGAACACAAACAAAACGGAGCCACGGGGTATGGTCTTGATAAAGTGCACTATCAAGAGGATACCTCGTATATAATGATTCTTGGAGATTGTACAAAGAATCAAAGGGAGGAATGTGGAAACGTGAATAAAATGGACGACGAATTGGCTTACAAAGAATGGCTTCGCACAAGGAAAGTCTAGATTAGATTAAAGAGTGCAAAGCTAGCAGAAAGGAGAGAGACCTGCCCCAGCCTGGGGCCAAGATGATTGACTAGCTATTGTGCGGCGCCCAATCACGATCCGGCACTTTAGGGAGGCAGGTGCAGCAGTGAGACAAGTCAGGACTTGCCCGCCAGACTGAAGACCAGGTCATGGCCAAACTGAAAGGGCTAAAGGGACCCCCATTGGAGAATGCTTGTTGCCAGGGAAGTGATGTAATGACCCATGCCTCACTGTATAAAAGGGGCTTCCCTGCCGGTACTCTCGCTCTCTCTCTTTTTGGCTAGAAGCCGTGTGGATCATCAAGAGGGTCAGACACCTCCCGGGGACGTAAATGCTGGCAACACGTGCCTAACCCGGTGTGACTCTCGGGACACGAATGTACGGTAGAGAACCTCAATGTACTGTGCAACCATCGCCGAACAGTTGGAAGTAATAAAGTGTTGTTTTAACTCTCCGAACCCTCGAGCCTGAATTACTCTTCGTACAGCGGAACTCCAGACGAGAACCTAGGAAAACTCGGTTCTAACAGTGCTGTCTCTCTATATTTATGGTGCTGTCTCTCTATATTTATGGTGCTGTCTCTCTATATTTATGGTGCTGTCTCTCTATATTTAAGGTGCTGTCTCTCTATATTTAAGGCGTTGTCTCACTATATTTAAGGAATTGTCTCTATATTTAAGATGGTGTCTCTCTATATTTAGGGAGATGTCTCAATATTTAAGGTGCTGTCTCTCTATATTTAAATTGCTGTTTCTCTATATTTAAGGAGATGTCTCTATATTTAAGGTGCTGTCTCACTATATTTAAGGAGATATCTCGATATTTAAGGTGCTGTCTCTCTATATTTAAGGTGCTGTCTCACTATATTTAAGGAGATGTCTCGATATTTAAGGTGCTGTCTCTCTATATTTAAGGTGCTGTCTCATTATATTTAAGGAGATGTCTCTATATTTAAGGTGCGGTCTCACTATATTTAAGGTGCAGTCTCACTATATTTAAGGAGATATCTCGATATTTAAGGTGCTGTCTCTCTATATTTAAGGTGCTGTCTCACTATATTTAAGCTGCTGTCTCTCTATATTTAAGGTGTTGTCTCTCTATATTTAAGGTGTTGTCTCTCTATATTTAAGGAGTTGTCTATATGTTTAAGAGGCTGTCTCTCTATATTTAGGGAGATGTATCTCTATATTTAAGGTGCTGTCTCTCTATATTTAAGCAGCTGTCTCTCTATATTTAAGTTGCTGTCTCTCTATATTTGAAGTGCTGTCTCTATATTTAAGGTGTTGTCTCACTATATTTAGGGAGATGTCTCTATATTAAAGGTGCTGTCTCTCTATATTAAAGGTGCTGTCTCTCAATATTTAAGGTGCTGTCTCTCTATATTTAAGGTGCTGTCTCTCTATATTTAAGGTGCAGTCTCTCTATATTTAAGGTGTTGTCTCTCTATATTTAAGGTGTTGTCTCTCTATATTTAAGGTGCTGTCTCTCTATATTTAAGGTGCTGTCTCTCTATATTTAAGTTGCAGTCTCTCTATTTATGCTGCTGTCTCTCTATATTTAAGGTGCTGTCTCACTATGTTTAAATAGATGTCTCTCTATATTTAAGGTGCTGTCTCTCTATATTTAAGGAGCTGTCTCTCTATATTTAAGGTGCTGTCTCTATATTTAAAGTGCTGTCTCTATATTTAAAGTGCTGTCTCTATATTTAAGGTGCTGTCTCTCTATATTTAAGGTGCTGTCTCTCTATATTTAAGGTGTCTCACTATATTTAAGGAATTGTCTCTATATTAAAGGTGCAGTCTCTCTATATTTAAGGAGTTGTCTCACTATATTTAAGGAATTCTCTCTATATTTAAGGTGCTGTCTCTCCATATATTTAAGGAAATGTCTCTATATTTAAGGTGCTGACTCTCTATATTTAAGGTGCTGTCTCTCTATATTTAAGGTGTTGTCTCACTATATTTAAGGAATTGTCTCTATATTAAAGGTGCTGTCTCACTATATTTAAGGAGATGTCTCGATATTTAAGGTGCTGACTCTCTATATTTAAGGTGCTGTCTCTATATTTAAGGTGTTGTCTCACTATATTTAGGGTGATGTCTCTATATTTAAGGTGCTGTCTCTCTATTTTAAGGGGCTGTCTCTCTATATTGAAGGTGCAGTCTCTCTATATTTAAGGAGCTGTCTCTCTATATTTATGAGAAGTCGCACAACACCAGGTTATAGTCCAACAGTTTTATTTGAAATTACGAACTTTCGGAGCTCTGCTCATTCGTCAGGTACAGTGAGGGATTACAAATCGGTTACAAAGTATATATAGACAGAGAGCAATGTGTCTGCAGAGATACAATCTGTCACGGAGGCATTACATCAAAGACACAGCAGAGTACAGCTAAGACAATGAGGTGGGGTCACAGGGGGTCCAACGTGTCAAATGCTGCAGTCTGCAGTTAAGCTTTTTACTTTTTTTTAAAACTGGAAATCACATCTGTGAACCAGACAACGACGTCGAGTCACGTCCTGTAGCGTGACATGAAACCGAGATCCCGGTTGAGACAGTCCTCATGGGTGCGGAACTTGGCTATCAGTTTCTGCTCGATGATTTTGCGTTGTCATGTGTCTCGAAGGCCGCCTTGGAGAACGCTAACCCGCAGATCCGAGGCTGAATGTCCTTGACTGCTGAAGTGTTCCTCGACTGGGAGGTAACAATCCTGCCTGGCGATTGTTGCGCGGTGTCCGTTCATACATTGTCGCAGTGTCTGCATGGTCTCGCCGATGTACCATGCTGCGGTGCATTCTTTCCTGCAACGTATGAGGTAGACAACGTTGGCTGAGTCACATGAGTATGTACCATGTACCTGGTGGGTAGTGTCCTCGCGTGCGATGATGGTATCTGTGTTGATGATCTGGCATGTCTTGCAGAAGTTGCCGTGGCAGGGTTGTGTGGTGTCGTGGTCGCTGTACTCCTGACAGCTAGTATCTCTGAAGACACATTGTTCTCTGTCTATATATACTTTGTAACCGATTTGTATTCCCTCACTGTACCTGAGGAAGGAGCAGAGCTCAGAAAGCTCGTAATTTCAAATAAAACTGTTGATAACCTGGTGTTGTGCGACTTCTCATTTTTGTCCACCCCAGTCCAACACCGGCATCTCCACATCATGATCTCTATATTTAAGGTGCTGTCTCTCTATATTTAAGGTGCTGTCTCATTATATTTAAGGAGATGTCTCACTATATTTAAGGAGATGTCTGTATATTTAAGGAGTTTTATCTATATTTAAGGGGATGTCTCTATAAGGTGCTGTCTCTCTATATTTAAGGTGCTGTCTCTCTATCTTTAAGGTGCTGTCTCTATATATTTAAGGTGCTGTCTCACTATATTTAAGGTGCTGTCTCTCTATCTTTAAGGTGCTGTCTCTATATATTTAAGGTGCTGTCTCACTATATTTAAGGTGCTGTCTGCCTATATTTAAGGTGCTGTCTCTCTATATTTAAGGTGCTGTCTCACTATATTTATGGTGCTGTCTCTATATTTAAAGTGCTGTCTCACTATATTTAAGGTGTTGTTTCTCTATATTTAAGGTGCTGTCTCACTATATTTAAGGAGATGTCTCTATATTTAAGGTGCTTTCTCTATCTTTAGGGAGATGTCTCAATATTTAAGGTGCTGTCTCTATATATTTAAGGAGATGTCTGTATATTTAAGGTGCTTTCTCGATATTTAGGGAGATGTCTCAATATTTAAGGTGCTGTCTCTCTTTATTTAAGGTGCAGTCTCACTATATTTAAGGTGCTGTCTCTATATTTAAGGTGCTGTCTCTCTATATTTAAGGTGCTGTCTCTCTATATTTAAGGTGCTGTCTCTCTATATTTAAGGTGCTGTCTCTTTATATTTAAGATGCTGTCTCTCTATATTTAAGGTGCTGTCTCTCTATATTTAAAGTGCTGTCTCACTATATTTAAGGTGTTGTTTCTCTATATTTAAGGTGCTGTCTGCCTATATTTAAGGTGCTGTCTCTCTATATTTAAGGTGTTGTTTCTCTATATTTAAGTTGCAGTCTCTCTATATTTAAGTTGCTGTCTCTCTATATTTAAGTTGTTGTCTCACTATATTTAAGGAGATGTCTCTATATTTAAGGTGCTGTCTCTCTTTATTTAAGGTGCTGTCTCTCTATATTTAAGGTGCTGTCTCTCTATATTTAAGGTGTTGTTTCTCTATATTTAAGTTGCAGTCTCTCTATATTTAAGTTGCTGTCTCTCTATATTTAAGTTGTTGTCTCACTATATTTAAGGAGATGTCTCTATATTTAAGGTGCTGTCTCTCTTTATTTAAGGTGTTGTCTCACTATATTTAAGGAGATGTCTCTATATTTAATGTGCTGTCTCTCTATATTTAAGGAGCTGTCTCTTTATATTTAAGGAGCTGTCACTCTATATTT
This sequence comes from Squalus acanthias, assembly GCA_030390025.1. Classification (NCBI taxonomy): domain Eukaryota; kingdom Metazoa; phylum Chordata; class Chondrichthyes; order Squaliformes; family Squalidae; genus Squalus; species Squalus acanthias. The sequence continues at coordinate 97,424,974 of CM059431.1, forward strand.
AAGGTGCTGTCTCCCTATATTTAAGGTGCTGTCTCTATATTTAAGGTGCTGTCTCTCTATATTTAAGGTGCTGTCTCTCTATATTTAAGGTGCTGTCTCTCTATATTTAAGGTGCTGTCTCTCTATATTTAAGGTGCTGTCTCTCTATATTTAAGGTGCTGTTTCTCTATATTTGAGGTGCTGTCTCTCTATATTTAGGGAGATGTCCAATATTTAAGGTGCTGTCTCTGTATATTTAAGGTGCTGTCTCTCTATATTTAAGGTGCTGTCTCTGTATATTTAAGGTGCTGTCTCTATATATTTAAGGTGCTGTCTCTCTATATTTAATTTGCTGAATCTCGATATTTAAGTTGCTGTCTCGCTATATTTAAGGAGATGTCTCGATATTTAAGGTGCTATCTCACTATATTTAAGGAGATGTCTATTTAAGGTGCTGTCTCTCTATATTTAAGGTGCTGTCTCTATATTTAAGGAGATGTCTCTCTATTTAAGGTGTTGTCTCTCTATATTTAAGGTGCTGTCTCTATATTTAAGGTGCTGTCTCTCTGTATTTAAGGTGTTGTCTCTATATTTAAGTTGCTGTTTCTCTATATTTAAGTTGCTGTCTCTCTATATTTAAGGTGTTGTCTCACTATATTTAAGGAGATGTCTCTCTATTTAAGGTGCTGTCTCTCTATATTTATGGTGCTGTTTCTCTATATTTAAGTTGCTGTTTCTCTATATTTAAGTTGCTGTCTCTATATTTAAGGTGTTGTCTCACTATATTTAATGGGATGTCTCTATATTTAAGGAGCTGTCTCTCTATATTTAAGGAGATGTCTCTCTATATTTAAGTTGCTGTTTCTCTATATTTAAGGAGATGTCTCTATATTTAAGGTGCTGTCTCTCTATATTTAAGGTGCTGTCTCTCTATATTTAAGGAAATGTCTCTATATTTAAGGTGCTGTCTCTCTATATTTAAGGTGCTGTCTCTCGATATTTAAGTTGCTGTTTCTCTATCTTTAAGTTGCTGTCTCTATATAAAGGTGTTGTCTCACTATATTTAAAGTGCTGTCTCTATATTTAAGTTGCTGTCTCTCAATATTTAAAGTGCTGTCTCTATATTTAAGGTGCTGTCTCTATATTTAAGGTGTTATCTCTCGATATTTAAGGTGCTGTCTCTCAATATTTAAGGTGTTATCTCTCGATATTTAAGGTGCTGTCTCTCAATATTTAAGGTGCTGTTTCTCGATATTTAAGGTGCTGTCTCTCTATATTCAAGGTGCTGTCTCTCTATATTTAAGCTGCTGTCTCTATATTTAAGGAGATGTCTCTCTATATTTAAGGTGCTGTCTCTCTATATTTAAGTTGCTGTTTCTCTTATATTTAAGGTGTTGTCTCTCTATATTTAAGGTGCGATCTCTATATTTAAGGAGATGTCTCTCTATATTTAAGGTGCTGTCTCTCTATATTTAAGTTGCTGTTTCTCTTATATTTAAGGAGATGTCTCTCAATATTTAAGGTGCTGTTTCTCGATATTTAAGGTGCTGTCTCTCTATATTCAAGGTGCTGTCTCTCTATATTTAAGGTGCTGTCTCTATATTTAAGGAGATGTCTCTCTATATTCAAGGTGCTGTCTCTCTATATTTAAGGTGCTGTCTCTATATTTAAGGAGATGTCTCTCTATATTTAAGTTGCTGTTTCTCTATATTTAAGGTGCTGTTTCTCTATATTTAAGGTGCAGTCTCTCTATATTTAAGTTGCTGTTTCTCTATATTTAAGGAGTTGTTTCTCTATATTTAAGTTGCAGTCTCTCTATATTTAAGTTGCTGTCTCTCTATATTTAAGTTGTTGTCTCACTATATTTAAGGAGATGTCTCTATATTTAAGGTGCTGTCTCTCTTTATTTAAGGTGCTGTCTCTCTATATTTAAGGAGATGTCTCTATATTTAATGTGCTGTCTCTCTATATTTAAGGAGCTGTCTCTTTATATTTAAGGAGCTGTCACTCTATATTTAAGGTGCTGTCTCCCTATAGTTAAGGTGCTGTCTCTATATTTAAGGTGCTGTCTCTCTATATTTAAGGTGCTGTCTCTCTATATTTAAGGTGCTGCCTCTATATTTAAGGTGCTGTCTCTCTATATTTAATTTGCTGAATCTCGATATTTAAGTTGCTGTCTCGCTATATTTAAGGAGATATCTCGATATTTAAGGTGCTATCTCACTATATTTAAGGAGATGTCTATTTAAGGTGCTGTCTCTCTATATTTAAGGTGCTGTCTCTATATTTAAGGAGATGTCTCTCTATTTAAGGTGCTGTCTCTCTATATTTAAGGTGCTGTCTCTCTATATTTAAGGTGCTGTCTCTCTATATTTAAGGAGATGTCTCTATATTTAAGGTGCTGTCTCTCTATATTTAAGGTGCTGTCTCTCTGTATTTAAGGTGTTGTCTCTATATTTAAGTTGCTGTTTCTCTATATTTAAGTTGATGTCTCTATATTTAAGGTGTTGTCTCACTATATTTAAGGAGATGTCTCTCTATTTAAGCTGCTGTCTCTCTATATTTATGGTGCTGTCTCTATATTTAAGGAGATGTCTCTATATTTAAGGTGCTGTCTCTATATTTAAGGAGATGTCTCTATATTTAAGGTGCTGTCTCTATATTTAAGGTGCTGTCTCTCAATATTTAAGGTGCTGTCTCTATATTTAAGGAGATGTCTCTATATTTAAGGTGCTGTCTCTCTATATTTAAGGTGCTGTTTCTCTATATTTAAGTTGCTGTTTCTCTATATTTAAGTTGCTGTCTCTATATTTAAGGTGTTGTCTCACTATATTTAATGGGATGTCTCTATATTTAAGGAGCTGTCTCTCTATATTTAAGGAGATGTCTCTCTATATTTAAGTTGCTGTTTCTCTATATTTAAGGAGATGTCTCTATATTTAAGATGCTGTCTCTCTATATTTAAGGTGCTGTCTCTCTATATTTAAGGAAATGTCTCTATATTTAAGGTGCTGTCTCTCTATATTTAAGGTGCTGTCTCTCTATATTTAAGTTGCTGTTTCTCTATCTTTAAGTTGCTGTCTCTATATAAAGGTGTTGTCTCACTATATTTAAAGTGCTGTCTCTATATTTAAGTTGCTGTCTCTCAATATTTAAAGTGCTGTCTCTATATTTAAGGTGCTGTCTCTATATTTAAGGTGTTATCTCTCGATATTTAAGGTGCTGTCTCTCAATATTTAAGGTGTTATCTCTCGATATTTAGGGTGCTGTCTCTCAATATTTAAGGTGCTGTTTCTCGATATTCAAGGTGCCGTCTCTCTATATTCAAGGTGCTGTCTCTCTATATTTAAGGTGCTGTCTCTATATTGAAGGAGATGTCTCTCTATATTTAAGGTGCTGTCTCTCTATATTTAAGTTGCTGTTTCTCTTATATTTAAGGTGTTGTCTCTCTATATTTAAGGTGCGGTCTCTATATTTAAGGAGATGTCTCTCCATATTTAAGGTGCTGTCTCTCTATATTTAAGTTGCTGTTTCTCTTATATTTAAGGAGATGTCTCTCAATATTTAAGGTGCTGTTTCTCGATATTTAAGGTGCTGTCTCTCTATATTCAAGGTGCTGTCTCTCTATATTTAAGGTGCTGTCTCTATATTTAAGGAGATGTCTCTCTATATTCAAGGTGCTGTCTCTCTATATTTAAGGTGCTGTCTCTATATTTAAGGAGATGTCTCTCTATATTTAAGTTGCTGTTTCTCTATATTTAAGTTGCTGTCTCTCTATATTTAAGGTGCTGTCTCTATATTTAAGGAGATGTCTCTCTATATTCAAGGTGCTGTCTCTCGAAATTTAAGGTGCTGTCTCTATATTTAAGGAGATGTCTCTCTATATTTAAGTTGCTGTTTCTCTATATTTAAGTTGCTGTTTCTCTATATTTAAGGAGATGTGTCACTATATTTAAGGTGCAGTCTCTCTATTTTTAAGTAGCTGTTTCTCTATATTTAAGGAGATGTCTCTATATTTAAGGTGCTGTCTCTCTATATTTAAGGAGCTGCCTCTTTATATTTAAGGAGCTGTCTCTCTATATTTAAGGTGCAGTCTCTCTATATTTTAGGTGCTGTCTCTATATTTAAGTTGCTGTCTCTCAATATTTAAGGTGCTGTCTCTATATTTAAGGTGCTGTCTCTATATTTAAGGTGTTATCTCTCGATATTTAAGGTGCTGTCTCTCAATATTTAAGGTGCTGTTTCTCGATATTTAAGGTGCTGTCTCTCTATATTCAAGGTGCTGTCTCTCTATATTTAAGGTGCTGTCTCTATATTTAAGGAGATGTCTCTCTGTATTTAAGGTGCTGTCTCTCTATATTTAAGTTGCTGTTTCTCTTATATTTAAGTTGCTGTCTCTCTATATTTAAGGAGATGTCTCTATTTTTAAGGTGCTGTCTCTCTATATTTCAGGAGCTGTCTCTCTATATTTAAAGTGCTGTCTCTATATTTAAGTTGCTGTCTCTCAATATTTAAGGTGCTGTCTCTCTATATTTAAGGTGCTGTCTCTCTATATTTAAGGTGTTGTCTCTCTAAACTTAAGGTGCTGTATCTCTATATTTAAGGTGCTGTCTCTCTTTATTTAAAGTGCTGTCTCTCTATATTTAAAGTGCTGTCTCTATATTTAAGTTGCTGTCTCTCTATATTTAAGGTGCTGTCTCTCTAAACTTAAGGTGCTGTATCTCTATATTAAAGGTGCTGTCTCTCTGTATTTAAGGTGCTGTCTCTCAATATTTAAGGTGCTGTTTCTCGATATTTAAGGTGCTGTCTCTCTATATTTAAGGTGCTGTCTCTCTATATTTAAGGTGCTGTCTCTCTGTATTTAAGGTGCTGTCTCTCAATATTTAAGGTGCTGTCTCTCTATATTTAAGGTGCTGTCTCTCAATATTTAAGGAGCTGTCTCTCTATATTTAAGGTGCTGTCTCTCTATATTTAAGGTGCTGTCTCTCTATATTTAAGGAGCTGTCTCTCTATATTTAAGGTGCTGTCTCTCTATATTTAAGGTGCTGTCTCTCTGTATTTAAGGTGCTGTCTCTCAAAATTTAAGGTGCTGTTTCTCGATATTTAAGGTGCTGTCTCTCTGTATTTAAGGTGCTGTCTCTCTATATTTAAGGTGCTGTCTCTCTATATTTAAGGTGCTGTCTCTCTGTATTTAAGGTGCTGTCTCTCAATATTTAAGGTGCTGTTTCTCGATATTTAAGGTGCTGTCTCTCTATATTTAAGGTGCTGTCTCTGTATATTTAAGGTGCTGTCTCTCTATATTTAAGGTGCTGTCTCTCTATATTTAAGGTGCTGTCTCTCTATATTTAAGGTGTTGTCTCACTATATTTAAGGAGATGTCTCTCTATATTTAAGGGGCTGTCTCTCTATATTTAAGGTGTTGTCTCTATATGTAAGGTGCTGTCTCTCTATATTTAAGGTGTTGTCTCACTATATTTAAGGAGATGTCTCTCTATTTAAGGAGCTGTCTCTCTATATTTAAAGTGCTGTCTCTATATTTAAGGTGCTGTCTCTATATTTAAGGTGTTATCTCTCGATATTTAAGGTGCTGTCTCTCAATATTTAAGGTGTTATCTCTCGATATTTAAGGTGCTGTCTCTCAATATTTAAGGTGCTGTTTCTCGATATTTAAGGTGCTGTCTCTCTATATTCAAGGTGCTGTCTCTCTATATTTAAGGTGCTGTCTCTATATTTAAGGAGATGTCTCTCTATATTTAAGGTGCTGTCTCTCTATATTTAAGTTGCTGTTTCTCTTATATTTAAGGTGTTGTCTCTCTATATTTAAGGTGCGGTCTCTATATTTAAGGAGATGTCTCTCTATATTTAAGGTGCTGTCTCTCTATATTTAAGTTGCTGTTTCTCTTATATTTAAGGAGATGTCTCTCTATATTTAAGGTGCTGTCTCACTATATTTAAGGTGCTGTCTCTCTATATTTAAGGTGTTATCTCTCGATATTTAAGGTGCTGTCTCTCAATATTTAAGGTGCTGTTTCTCGATATTTAAGGTGCTGTCTCTCTATATTCAAGGTGCTGTCTCTCTATATTTAAGGTGCTGTCTCTATATTTAAGGAGATGTCTCTCTATATTCAAGGTGCTGTCTCTCTATATTTAAGGTGCTGTCTCTATATTTAAGGAGATGTCTCTCTATATTCAAGGTGTTGTTTCTCTATATTTAAGGTGCTGTCTCTCTATATTTAAGGTGCTGTCTCTCTATATTTAAGTTGCTGTTTCTCTATATTTAAGTTGCTGTCTCTCTATATTTAAGGTGCTGTCTCTATATTTAAGGAGATGTCTCTCTATATTTAAGGTGCAGTCTCTCTATATTTAAGTTGCTGTTTCTCTATATTTAAGGAGATGTGTCACTATATTTAAGGTGCAGTCTCTCTATTTTTAAGTAGCTGTTTCTCTATATTTAAGGAGATGTCTCTATATTTAAGGTGCTGTCTCTCTATATTTAAGGAGCTGCCTCTTTATATTTAAGGAGCTGTCTCTCTATATTTAAGGTGCAGTCTCTCTGTATTTTAGGTGCTGTCTCTCTATATTTAAGATGCTGTCTCTATATTTTAGGTGCTGTCCCTCTATATTTAAGATGCTGTCTCTCTTTATTTAAGGTGCAGTCTCACTATATTTAAGGGGCTGTCTCTCAATATTTTGGGTGATGTCTCAATGTTTAAGGTGCTGTCTCTATATATTTAAGGTTCTTTCTCACTATATTTAAGGTGCTGTCTCACTATATTTAAGGTGCTGTCTCACTATGTTAAAGGTGCTGTCTCTCTATATTTAAGGTGCAGTCTCTCGATATTTAATTTGCTATTTCTCGATATTTAAGGTGATGTCTCACTATATTTAAAGTGCTGTCTCTCTATATTTATGTGGATGTCTCTCTATTTAAGGTGCTGTCTCTCGATATTTAATTTGCTATTTCTCGATATTTAAGGTGATGTCTCACTATATTTAAGGTGCTGTCTCTCTATATTTATGTGGATGTCTCTCTATTTAAGGAGCTGTCTCTCTATATTTATGTGGATGTCTCTCTATTTAAGGTGCTGTCTCTCGATATTTAAGGTGCTGTCTCACTATATTTAAGGAGATTCTCCATATTTAAGTTGCTGTTTCTCTATATTTAATTTGCTATTTCTCGATATTTAAGGTGCTGTCTCTCTATATTTAAGGTGCTGTCTCTCTATATTTAAGGTGCTGTCTCTCTATATTTAAGGTGCTGTCTCTCTATATTTAAGGTGCTGTCTCTCTATATTTAAGGTGCTGTCTCTCTATATTTAAGGTGCTGTCTCTCTATATTTAAGATGTTGTCTCTCTATATTTAAGGTGCTGTCTCTCTATATTTAAGGTGCTGTCTCTATATTTAAGATGTTGTCTCTCTATATTTAAGGTGCTGTCTCTCTATATTTAAGGAGATGTCTCTATATTTAAGGTGTTGTCTCTCTATATTTAAGGTGCTGTCTCTCTATATTTAAGATGTTGTCTCTCTGTATTTAAGGTGCTGTCTCTCTATATTTAAGGTGCTGTCTCTCTATATTTAAGATGTTGTCTCTCTATATTTAAGGTGCTGTCTCACTGTAATTAAGGAGATGTCTCTATATTTAAGGCGCATTCTCTCTGTATTTAAGGTGCTGTCTCTCTATATTTAAGGTGCAGTCTCTCTACATTTAAGGTGCAGTCTTTCTATATTTAAGGTGCATTCTCTCTATATTTAAGTTGCTGTCTCTATATATTTATGGTGCAGTCTCTCTATATTTAAGGTGCTGTCTCTCTATATTTATGGTGCTGTCTCTCTATATTTAAGGTGCAGTCTCTATATTTAAGGTGTTGTCTCACTATATTTAAGAAGATGTCTCTATATTTAAGGTGCTGTCTCTCTATATTTAAGTTGCTGTCTCTCTATATTTAAGGTGTTGTCTCACCATATTTAAGGAAATGTCTCGATATTTAACGTGCTGTCTCGCTATTTTTAAGGAGAAGTGTTGAGGCTGCCGCGAAACACGAATGGAGGCTGAATCCATATGTGGAAAACAAGAAACTTTTATTCACTGCATGGCACACAAAAATGGCTGAGAAAGCTGCTCCCAGAATTTTCTGGAAAAAACTCCCAGAATTCTCTGGGTAAAACCTGAGGCCCCGCCCCCTTCTGCCTTTAAGGTAATGTGCCATAAAGGGGAAAGTGCTGGAAATTTGTCCACAGACGGAAGAGTGGACTATGCCCGTTTTAGGTGGCGATCCGCCACACAGCTCCCCCCAGAATCCGCTTAGGAGGTGTGGACGAGACGTTGCGGCAGTCTGATGGGCCGGCCGGAGCGGCTCTTGTAGGACGCCGGTGGACGTGGAACGGCCGGGCGTGGAGCAGCCGGGTGAACCGGCTTTAGGGCAGGTCGGCCACGTGGAGGTGGACGAGCTACAGGGACCTGCTCCCCGGGCTCCGAGTGTGCTGGCTTGAGTCGGTCCACCGACACTTTTTCGGTCCTGTCGCCCACTTGCAGGGTGAAAAATTTGTCCCCAGCCTGTAGCACCTTGTAGGGCCCGTCATACGGGGGTTGAAGGGGTCCGCGGTGGGCGTCGTGCCAGACGAAAACAAACCATGCCTGGTGCAGGCTTAGTGGGACGTGTGAGGTGGATTCGCCGTGCCGGGCAATGGGCACCGGGGCGAACTGCAGCGCCGGTGAGGCGAAGTCGTGGCGTTGCTGGTCGGCTGACCAAGGTGTCGTGGCGGTGGGCAGGAACTCGCCGGGTACGCGCAGCGGCTGACCGTACACGAGCTCTGCTGCCGATGCGTGGAGGTCTTCTTTAACCACGGTGCGCAGGCCGAGGAGGACCCACGGAAGTCGGTCGGTCCAGGCGCCGTCTTGGAGGCTGGCTCAAAGAGATGCCTTCAAGGATCTGTGGAACCGCTCACACAGTCCGTTGGCTTGGGGGTGGTACGCTGTGGTGCGGTGAATGGTCACCCCGAGATTGCGTGCGACGGCGGTCCAGAGTTCAGAGGTAAATTGCGGACCTCTGTCCAACGTCATGTCGGAGGGGACGCCGAACCGTGCGACCCAGGTGCTGACGAAGGCTCTGGCGATGTCGGCGGTGGTGGTAGAGGTCAGTGGAATTGCCTCAGGCCAGCGTGTGGTGCGGTCAACGATGGTCAGCAAGTGCGTGTGGCATTGCAACGGCGGCAGGGGCCCGACGATGTCCACGTGGATGTGGTCGAATCTCCGCGAGGGGACGGCAAACTCCTCGAGGGGTGCTTTCGTGTGTTGCTGTACCGTGGCCCGTTGGCAGGCTAGGTAGGAGTTGGCCCAAGTACGCACATCCTTGCGAAGGCCGCGCCAGACAAAACGGTTGGCTACCAATTTGATGGATGCGCGGGCGCCGGGGTAGGAGAGGTTGTGGAGAATGTCGAATACCCGGCGGCGCCAGGAAGCTGGGACGACGGGCCGAGGTTGACATAGGGATATGTCGCACTTGACCGTGACTGCGGTCGGGCCACAGGCGACGTCGGTCAGGCGTAGCCCTGGTAGGTTGGTGGGTGCGGAGAGCAGATCAGGGTCGGTGATCTGGTCTGCTGCGAGTTGAGCGTAGTCGACTGCTAGGTGTGCGGCGTGGATGGCGGGGCGGGAGAGGCAGTCGGCTACCACATTGTCTCGGCCGGAGACGTGTTGGATGTCCATGGTGAACTCGGACACTGCCACGAGCTGGCGCTGCTGCCTGGCGGACCAGGGGTCGGTTGTCTTTGCCATTGCGAATGTCAGGGGCTTGTGGTCGACAAACGCAGTGAAGGGGTGGCCCTCAAGCAAAAACCGGAAATGGCGGACCGCCAGGAACAGCGCGAGGAACTCGCGGTCGAAGGTGCTGTACTTGACCTCCGGGGGGCGTAGTTGGCGGCTGAAGAAGGCAAGTGGTTGCCAGGCACCGTCGACCCACTGCTCATACACGGCGCCGACCGCGTGGTCGGAGGCGTCCATGGTGAGCGCTACCCTGGCATTGGGCCGTGGGTGCGCGAGAAGGGTGGCATTGGCGAGCGCGGTCTTGGTGGAATCGAAGGCAGCGGACGCATCTGCCGTCCATTCGACCGCCATCTTGCCGCTCCTGCCCCGGAGGGCTTCATACAGGGGCCTCATGAGGGACGCCGCTTTGGGGATGAAGTGGTTATAGAAATTCACCATCCCGAGGAACTCCTGGAGGCCTTTGATGGTGGTGGGGTGGGGAAATTGTTGGACGGCCTGCACCTTGGTGGGCAGGGGAATGGCCCCAGCATGTGTGATGTGGTGGCCGAGGAAGTCGATCTTGGAAAAGACTGAGCGGCCGGCCAGTCTAGCCGAGAAGTCCTGAATGTGCGGCACGGGGTACCGATCAGGGGTGGTGGCGTCATTGAGGCGGCGGTAATCCCCGCAGGGGCGCCAACCCCCGCCTGGTTTGGGGGCGATGTGGAGTGGGGAGGCCCAGGGACTGTTGGAGCGGCGGATGATGCCGAGCTGTTCCATGGTGGCAAACTCGGTCCGCACGATCTCCAGTTTGGCCGGGTCCAGCCTGCGGGCGTGGGCGTACACTGGGGGGCCTGTGGTGGGGATGAAGTGTTCCATCCCGTGTTTGGCGGCCTCCGCGGAGAAGGTCGGATTGGTAAGGGCCGGGAATTCGGGCAGGAGTGCCGAGTAGTCATCCGTGGCCCGGGCGTGGCACTGTGACGCCATGTCGGCAGGTTGACGGGGAGCCATGGCGCCCAGGATGGGGGACATGGTGTTCATGTCCACGAGGCGGTGACGAGGGATGTCTACCAGTAAGCCGTGGGCACACAGGAAATCTGCGCCGATGATGGGGGAGAGCACCTTGGCAGTGATGAACTCCCATCGGTAGCGGTGACCAGCGAGGTCGAGGGTGACTGTCCGGGTGCCATACGTCCGGATTTCCGAGCCGTTAGCAGCAGCCAGCGCCGGTCCTCGTTCGCCCTTTTGGATGTCGAGGGAGGAGGCCGGGATGATGCTGTGCTGAGCCCCAGTGTCGCACAGGAACCGGCGGCCGGTTTTGTCATCCGTGACGAACGGCAGGGAGCCCGCGTGGCCCACGGCCATCGCAGGGGCTGGAACGGGGGCGGACTTGAAAGAGCAAGGAGGTGTGCACCGTTGTGCCCTGGCGCCGAACCGTGCGTGGTAGTAACAGTGGCCCGGGTTAGTGGGGCGTGAAGGCCCCGTGGGCCTGATGACAGGCCCTTGTGGCCGCGGGCTGGATAGTGAGGGGCGCGCCCAGGCATTGGCTGCCAGGTCCGGAGTGACGTCGCGGCTGGAGTGAGCGGACAGCAGCTACGGCCTCATCGGCCAGGGCTTCCAGGTTCGTGAGGCCGGACGCCACGATCGCTGGGCGGATGATGAGAGGGAGCTGGCGGATGAACAGCGTGCGGAAGAGGGATCCGGGTGGGCTCTCGTCGGTGAGGGAGAGCATGTGGGAGAGGAGGTCTGACGGTGAGGCATCACCGAGGCCTGGAAGGTCGAGGAGGTGGCAGTTTCGCTGATATGCCGAGGCCGTAAATTTTTTAAGGAGCGCTGTTCTGAGATGTGCGTACTTCCCTTCCTCTGGTGGGTTCTGCAGCGTTGTCCAAACCTTGGAAACTGCGACGCTACTGAGTGATGTGACGAGATAGTCGTACTTCGTCCCATCTGTGGTGATATTTCGCAGCCGGAAGCGAGATTCAGCTTGGAGAAACCAGGCTTCGGGCTGGTTTTCCCAAAACTCCGGCAGTTTCACGGAAACTGCGTTCGTGTCCACCATTGCAGTGCTCAGAATAGGTTCTGAGCGTCGGGGTCACCAATGTTGAGGCTGCCGCAAAACACGAATGGAGGCTGAATCCATATGTGGAAAACAAGAAGCTTTTATTCACTGCATGGCAAAACAAAATGTCTGAGAAAACTGCTCCCAGAATTCTCTGGGTAAAACCTGCCTTAAAGGGAAGGGGCTGGAAATTTGTCCACAGACGGAAGAGTGGATTATGCCCGTTTTAGGTGGCGATCCGCCACAGTGTTGTCTGTCTATATTTAAGGAGTTGTCTCTCTATATTTAAGGTGTTGTCTCTCTATAGTTAAGGTATTATAAACCTAAACTTATCATCCTAAAATTACTGTACAGCGCCGCCCGTTCCAGGGCGGCCTAGCTAAATCCTGAAAAGGCTGCCGCGAGCTGTTCCCCGTGGCGGGGCGGCACTTACCCTTGTCTTTGATCCTCCGCAGCCTGTCGCTGCCGATCGGGAATCGGGACCTCCCTGGGCTACCTTGGACTTATACCTGGGGATGTACGGGGAATCTGGCCACAACTTCCTGGGCTGGGGTGTCCGATCCGATCTTCGAGGGGGCATCTTGGGCAAGGCCTCCAGGGCCGACGGACCGGGGACCGGGACTTCCACCGTCACAGCCTGTGGTCCCACCACAGCTGCCGGCTCCGTCTCCCTCCCTCTTGCTCCGCCCCCTTGGGCTCGGGATCTGCGGTTTCCGACCCCACCCTACCTGTCCCTACAGATGGTGGATCTCCGCCCGCAATCCCTACCTCCCCTATGCTCGGGTCGAGGGCGGGACCTCCGTCCTCCGACCCCTCCACCTCTCCGACCGGGTCAAAAACTTGGTCGAGCCCTTTGGGCTCTTCCTCGTCCGAATCCCAAGAAAAAGGAGAGACCCTCCACCTTTGCAGAATGTCTTCTCCCCTCACGCAGGCTGCTTTACCAGTCTGCGTGACCTGCAGTCCTACTCGGGGCTGAGAGTCCCCACTCGCAGGTCTGGCCCCTGTGGTCGGCCCCTGTGCACCCGGTTTATACAACTTGCACTGGTTGATGTGGAACCATTTTGTGCGCCGGGGCACCTTCACGGCATACACCATGGGACTCACCTTATCTACAATACTGTAGGGTCCCATATACAGCGGCTCCAAACTCCCTACTCGGGCATAGTTCCTAACCATGACCTGGTCTCCGACTTCCCACTCCTGCTTCTTATGGGGTTCCAGCAACAGTCGATTGCCCTGATGCTGTCTTCCCATGTTCCCAGCCGCCTGCTCGTAAACCTGCTTCAGGCGCTCCAAGAGGGTTTGGACAAACTTGTCCCATTTCACCTCTTGGAGCTGACCCTCAGTGAGCACCGGGGCTAGTACATGGGTGGGGGTTCGCATGATCCTCCCAGTCATCACCTCGTGCTGGGAGTACCCCGTACCCTTCGACTGGCTGGCTTGGATCCCCATGAGGACTAGAGGCAGGATCTCCGCCCATTTCTGGGGCGAGCCCATAGTCTCTTTCCTCAGTTTTTCCTTGAGGGTCCGGTTCATGCGTTCAACAATCCCTGATGACTGGGGATTGTGCGCTACGTGCCACTTCCCTTCAATGCCCAGGAGCATGAGGGTGTTCTGCATCACCTGGCCGGTGAAATGACTCCCTTGGTCTGACTCCACGAAACGGGGGAGTCCCCACCGCGAGAACACTTCCCGGACCAAGATCTTGGCAGTACCCAGCGCCGTAGCTGTTCTACAGGGAAAGGCTTCTACCCACTTGGAAAACACATCCACCAGGACGAGGCAGTATTTATAGCCTCCCTGGGCGGTGGGCAGGGGCCCTATGTAATCGACTTGTATCGACTGCCATGGTCCCTCTACCCTCCTGATGTGCCCCATGTGCACTTTCCTTTTCTGGGGGTCTGGGTTGTTTGCAGCGCACACAAGACAGCTTGCGCAGAACTCGCGGACCTGATCCCTGAGTCCCGGCCACCATCCCGCCTGCTCTACCCGTTGCAGGCCCAGGGTGTCCTGCCCCTGGCCCCTCATGGGCCAGCTGAAGGAATTCCCTCCGGTGCTGCTGTGGCACAACCCACTGTTCCTCATGGAACAACATGCCTTCTTTAACGGAGAGGGTTGCCGTACTGTACGGGCCCTCTACCTGCTTGCCCTCAGTAATCGTTCTGAGAACTGCTTTTAGGGCGGGATCCTGGCTCTGGACGGTCTTGAGGTCTAGTGGCAGTGCTACCCTGGTGTTCCCGGGATTCCCTTCCCTGCCTTGGATCGCTGCCACGGGTCCGGGTCCATAGGGGTCCCAGAAAATGCCGTTACGGGCACCCTCCCTGGCTAGTGCATCCGCCTGCTGGTTGCCCTCCCCATGGGGTTCTGTGGAGGAGTGAGCCTTCACCTTGTGGATGAAAATCTCCCCTTCCTCCCCTACTGCTGCTAGGATCTTTTCCAGCAAAGGCTTCACTGTTAAAGGTCGCCCATCCGCGGCGGTATATCCACGGCGGGACCAAATGGCCAGGTACTCCATACACGAATTGCACGTAAACATACTGTCCGAGCAAATCGTGTATGGGGTTGGGAAAATCTCGGGGTGGGTAACCACGTACGCCACCGTGGATAGCTCAGCCTGCTGCGCGCTCATGGTGCTGGGGAGCTTAATTGCCAAGGCAAGGTCTGCCGCAGGGTCATAAACTCCACACCCTGTGAGTCGTTCGCCAGCAGATACTGTGCTGGAACCATCTACATAAATTTCGCGGCCGGTGGGATGTATCCCGGCCCGCAAACCTATGTTGACCTCCCATACCCCTTCAACCGAACACCGATGGGCTGTTCCGGGGTATACCAGGTTGGCCGCGAGCTTGGGCTCGCAAAGACCTTTAACTCTGAGATCCATCTGGGAAAGGAGGAGGGTCCAGCGCGCAATGCGAGCGCTGCTTACGGTCCCATCCTTAATCCTTCCATCCAGAAGCATCTTGGTTGGTGTGTGATGGGTGAGGAGGGTGATGGGAGAGAGCCCTGTGAAGATCGCTGATCTTTTCACAGCCCAATGCGTGGCTAAAAGATGCCTTTCGCAGTTGGAAAAACTCCTTTCCACATCCGTTAACACCCTGGATGAATAAACAACCGGCCTCAGCCTGCCGTGACGCTCTTGGAGCAGCACGGCGCTCAAGCTGTCTCCGCTGGCGGCTACTTCCAGGAAAAACTCCTTCCCCCCCATCTATGGCCCCTAAAGCTGGCACGGTTTGCAGGTCCCTTTTTAACTTCTCGAATGCTGCCTGACAACCCTCGTCCCAAGACCACTCCACTCCCTTATGTAGGAGTCGGAGCAGTGGGGCTGCTGTGGCTGCATAGTCTTTGATGAAGTCTCTGCAGTACCCGGTCAGTCCCAGAAAGGACCTCACACCCGTTATGGTGTTGGGAATCGGTAACTCCTGCACTGACTCCCTCCTAGCCTTATCTATGGCTCTTTCCATAGCGCGAATGGTCAGACCCAGGAATTTTACTTCCTGCTGACCGATCCGTGCTTTCTTAGGGTTAACTTTAAAACCCTTTCTCGCTAGCAGCTCCAATAACTCGGCTAACAGTGGTCCATGCTCCTCCCTTGAGTCTGTGAACAGGAGCAGGTCGTCCACGTACTGCACTATCTGATTGGGCTGACTAAACTCCTTTAAACTTCCTGCCATACACTGGTGGAAAATACTGGGGCTGTTGTGGAAACCCTGTGACAAGCAGTTCCACGTGTACTGTTGTCCTTTGAAAGTAAAGGCAAACTTGTACTGGTCCTCTCGCCGCAACGGAATGGACCAAAAACCGTTTGAGATATCC
Organism: Squalus acanthias; assembly: GCA_030390025.1. Lineage (NCBI taxonomy): Eukaryota > Metazoa > Chordata > Chondrichthyes > Squaliformes > Squalidae > Squalus > Squalus acanthias. The sequence goes on from CM059431.1 coordinate 97,440,565, forward strand.
AGCACTGTGAACGTGGTCGCGGATGCTGGGATACTCCCTATTAGGTCAGCAACTGCTGCTACTGTGGGCGCGCAGGCGGGGATGTTACTGTTAAGGACTCTGTAGTCCACCGTGGCCCTCCATGAATTGTCCGGCTTCCTTACCGGCCATAATGGGGAGTTCACGTGTGTGGCTATCAGTCTCAACACGCCCTGCTGCACCAATGAGGACATTGCTGTCTCCATGTCGGGTTCTGCTTCTTTGGGGAAGTTATACTGCTTTTGGGGTCGGGTCATGGGGTCTCAGTCTACGCTGACCTCAAACCCGGTAACCCTTCCACAATCGTGCTTGTGGGTTGCAAACGCGTGCATATTATCTGACACAAACGTTTGCATGTCCGTTGGGACATCCGCGACCATAAGCCCGAGGTCGTAACCTCCGGACGGCTTCATGGTACACAGGGCCCCTTTTCCTTCCTTCCCTGGGATTACAACTACCTTGCCTTTCCCACCCTTGGCTCCCCAGAGACAGTGATTCCTAAGGTCCACGAGGATCCCGTGTTCCGCCAGGAGATCCGACCCGAGGATACCCTTGCCACCCCCCTCTTCCCATTTCATCAGGATGCACTTCCATGTGGTGTGGAGTGCTCCTAAATGAATGGAGAGCGGAATGGAGAATGCGCCAGCCTGCTCTTTTCCTGTGAACCCTGCTAATGTGAATGGAACCTTGGTAGACAGGGGTGAGTCAAAGGGGCTATCTGTATGAATCACGGTGCATGAAGCTCCCGTATCCAGCTGGTAACTACCCTTTTGTTTCTCTACCTCCATCTCCACAAGGGGTCTTTTCCACGCATCATAGCGAAGCGGACACAGATAGACGGGCTGCGCGGGTTTTAGTCATTGGGAACTGGCGGGCGGGGTTGTGGCACCTGTGGGGCCGTTAACGGCTGCCACCCTCCCGTGTGAGGTCATAAGAGACCGCATGGCCCCTAACATGGACTCGATCGCATCGGGATGGATTGGCACACCGGCACCTCTCTCGGGCAGGCATTTGGGCTCGGGCTGCGGGAGCTTTCTCCTTGGAATCCTTCCAGGGAGTCCTACAGTTTTTGCGCCAGTGACCTGCCTTCCCGCACCCGTAACAAACACTGTTGGTTTGTGGGGCGCGATTACCCTCCTGATGCCACTCTTTCTGAGCCGGAGCTGCGGGCTTTGCCTCGTGCACTTTTCCCTTAGTGGGACGCGCTCCCGTGCTCCTGGTATTCCTATACCCTATGGTGAGCTGGCTCAGGACCGACTCCTCCGTAGTACGGGGGTTGGTGGGAGCAAACCACGCCTTGGCCTGCTCCCTGACGGCTGGCAAGCTGTTGGCGACTACGCACCTGAGCCAATGAGCTCTCTCGACACCGTGCAGGTTGTTTCGCGTTGGTGTACTCGGGCAGCTACGCTGATACACTGGCCACAGCCTTTCGGCGAAAACCCGTGGGGGTTCTCCCTCCATCTGCACTGTCTGACCCAGCCGGACGAACGGACCTTCGTCATCCACTCCCAACACTTCCAGGACCTCGTCCCGTAAGTCCTCATAGCCCCTAACTCCCCTCTTGCTCTCGTCGGAGAGACACTGAAGGATTGAGCTATCCAAAGAGAACAGCAACATTTTGGTCTTTTCCTCCCGGTCGCAGCCATTAACCGCTGCGGTCTGCTCTACCTCTCTGAAATGAACGGAAGGATCTCCTGACTCGGACAGTTTCCGGACATGGCTGATCATTGCCCTCAGCTGTTGTGAGCTGTGGGGCACTACAATTTGGTTTAAGAGGGGTCCGTCTTCCCCATTTGCCCCGTTCGGGCCCCACTTCTGTTCTCGGACCGGACACATCGGTGCCGGCTCCGACCCTACCTCCAGGGATTGTTCTACCTCGGGAACCTCCTTCTCTATCTCTACCGCTTCCTCCCTTGCCCATGCTTCCTGATAGCTGGGTGGCGCTGAGGGCTTGGTGGCCGATACCACAGCTGCTTTTCTTGGTAGGGGTTTTGGGGATTCCCTAGCTACCTGTGGCTGGCTCGCTGACGGGCTGATGAGACACACCAAGCCGTTCGCCTTATTTAGGGCCTCTCTCAGGTCCTCTATCTCTCTCTGGCAAGCGCTGTGGTCGGCTCCCTCAGACCTATCCTCGAGAGCCATCTTGTATGCCGCCCTAACTCCCCTGAGACTTTCTTCCTGGGTCTTTACCTGGTTAGCTAGGCGGATACACCGTTCTTTGATCTTTCCCTCACTTAACTTAGCTTCCGTGACCTGGCACTCTAAGTACTCGATCCTAGCCTCATGGTGGCTGGCTACTATTTGGCGTTCCTGATGCAGCGCATTTAGGGATGCAATCAGTTTCTGTCCTCCCGTAACCTTTTCCTCCATCTCTGTCTCTAACTCTTTGATCTGGGCTGTCTGTGCTGCAATGACCTGGTCCGAAAGCTGGACTTGCTTTTTGTAGCACATCAGCCAGACCGCTTTCTCTACTGATTTCTTATATTCTCTGCTACCTGTCCACCTGATGGCTGCATCTAGCGTCAGTACGTCACATATCCACTGTTTGGTCAGGTTTACTTTCCCGAACACATAGTCGGCTACTTTTTCGTCCATTACATTTCGTTTATTCAAACCTGGGTCTAAGACATTGCTCTCTTGCGGCCAGGGTCCCTTCGTGGTCGCCATTTCTGTAAGGGGGGGTGAGGTGAGGCTTTCGTTGCCTGTGATTCTTTGCTATTGCTTGCTCTGGTCTCCGGCCAGACTTTTTGCAATAATCACCTGTGAGTGGTTCGACCCACTCGCCCTTACGGTTCTGACACCTGGACTTAGATGCAAAGGAGCAGTAATGCAGAGAAAGACTCAAATAGACCTGGTTGAATAACACGAAATAAAATGCCTTTATTGTACGGTGTCCAAAATAATGAAATACATGTCATATGCGCAGATCAAAGAAATTACAAGTATTCACACGTCTATAAAACTTGGTCTATACAAATGGGGAACACACGGCACATCGTAAAGGGGGTAACACATTACACATTAACCTTAGGAACCACCCTCCCTTACAATACCTAAACTACGTCTGGATTTGTAGGATCGGGAAACATGCTCACCACTCGGGTTACTTCGGAATTTAAAATGAGGCTCGCAGCCTTTCGCTGCAGCGCCTGGCTGTCACGTGGCTGTAAGGGCTTCTGAGCTCGACTTGTTTACACTCGCTGCCGCGATGGACCCACTTGGGTCAGCCCTGATGAACGTTCGTCGCGGATGGCCCAGGCTACCCGCTCAAATAACCAGAAGATAAGCCTGTCTTCCTGGATCTTCAGTAGGATTCAAAAAGGTGGATTTGAACCTACTTCGTCGTTTATCTTTGGGCGCGGTCGGGGTTTTACTGACCGTGGCGTCTCCCACGTGGAATTTCTTCTCGTCACTCGGGCCTCGCTCGGCCGAGATTCTTGTCTTCTTCGCTACCGGCGGCTGGTCGTTCGGGAACACACCGCTGCGTTGCCCTGATGGATCCGGACACCGTTTACCGACGATCGGGATGGTGTACCCTACTGCCTGCCGTGTCGAGGTGGCTCGTTCTGAGGTTCCGTTTCTGGCCGACACGGACCACGAACAACGAACTCGAACCCGAACTCCACCCAACACTCGAACACCGGACCAGCACAGCACCGCGGGCAGGACACGCACAAGACTGCAAGACCAAGACTCTTCCAATCTCCGTAACTCTTCCAATCTAACTAACTAATCTCCGTAACTCTTCCAATCTGACTCTCGATGAACATTCGTCCTCTATAGTTATACTGTTTGGACGGGCCTTATCTCCCGCTCAAATCAAGATGCTGTCTTTTGTTTAATTTTGGCGCCCAAAGTTCTCGGTATGGGGTAATTGTCTTCTCAACTGGTTTCGGGATCACCCAAAACTGGCCAACTACCTGTTAATGTCTTCTTCATTGTTGAGCTAGGTAGGATGTGTATAATTGTCTCCTCAACTGGTTTCGGGATCACCTGAAACTGGCCCAATCACCCGTCAATGTCTCTCTCATTGTTGAGCTGGGTGGTATTTGTGTATTGATGTGTCTGGATGGGCCCCCGATTGTCCAGTGCAATGATTCTCACTGTGCATTTGAAACGATTCAAGCACTTATATCATTGTTTTTGTCCAAGACGCAAATGGGTTGCATCCTGCCTTCCCAATCTGCATGGTTTCATTATGAATGTATATTCAGCGCCATCTTGTCTGCTCACTATGTTCTGGAAAACGTCTGTCACGATGCTCGGCGGCCATTTTACAGGCTGCTGTACCCTTTTATTAAAAGCAGCCTTTCGTTCAATAAAAATGTACAATTGAACCTGCTTCTCTCACATTATTAGAATCGTGATAATTGCGAAACTCTACACAGGGTTAATGCTGGGAAAATGTTTCCCCTGGCTGGGGACTCTAGAACATGGGGTCATAGTCTCAGAATAAGGGGTCGGCCATTTAAGACTGAGATGAGGAGAAATTTCTTCACTCAGAGGGTTGTGAATCTTTGGAATTCTCTACCCCAGAGAGCTGTGGATACTCAGTCGTTGGGTATATTCAAGACAGAGGTCGATAAATTTTTGGGAACTAAGGGAATTAAGGGATACGGGGATAGTGCGGGAAGGTGGAGTTGAGGTAGAAGATCAGCCATGATCTTGTTGAATGGCGGAGCAGGCTCGAAGGGCCAAATGGCCTATTCCAGCTCCTATTTCTTATGATCTTATGTAAACTGATTTTAATTTTGTGCAGTGTGAAATTTGTCCATTTTAATAAAAATAAAAATTTTTAAAAACTTCTCAAAATAATTTAAATTTAAAAAAAAAGTTTGTCCATCTTTATTTCAGGCTTGCCTTTTCCCCATGTGAGAGCCCCAATCTTAGATTTTCTCTCTCGAATGATAACGTCACCACCGTGCGCAGCGCCCCATTTTCACCCTGCTTGCAAAATTGGCGCTGGACGATGACAGCGACCGGAGGCTCGTGGGGCGGTAATTAAAGGGGAGGTGGCGTGTGTGGGAAAAGAAATCGGCCCGTTGCGTCTTTGATTGCTGCTGGCGCGCAGCCTGCTCCCCGGTGGTCCAGGTTGGGCCCCTCAGAGTTGTGAGCTTAGGCCCTCCCCTTTAATGAGGGGAGGAGCCCTTCCATGCGGCAGCGCTACGTGGCCCGGTGCGTAGCACCGCAGAACACACCGCCCCGATATTCGGGGTTAGCGCTCTCAGAAGGAAGTAGAGTGCTTGAGTGCTAAAACTGAATTTCGCGGTCGCCGATGCTAATTAGTGCCGGGCGCTAAAGTTAGTGTCCAGGCGATGTTAGCGCCCCAAAATGTTCGATACCAAATCTTTCCCCTGAGAGTTTTAGGAGCTTACTCACTTCCTTGTTTGCTGTCTGTGAGAATTCTGCCTTTTGATTGGCTGCTTAGACAGCTTGTTGACGTCACAGCAGTTTGCACAAGGGGATCCCCATTAACTTCCGTTGATTTGAATTGAAGGTCGGAAAACCCGAAGTTTTCGACACAAGGATCGCAAGATCCCTGTGCGAAGCATAATTCGGGGCCAGCAGCCTTTGCTTTGCTACTGACTGCAAATTCCGGGCCAAAGTGTCACATTTAACAACAACAACAACTTGTATTTATATAGCACCTTTAATGTAGTAAAACGTCCCAAGGCGCTTCACAGGAGTATAAAACAAAGTTTGACACTGAGCCACACAAGGAGAAATTAGGGCAGATGACCAAAAGCTTGGGCAAAGAGGTAGGTTTTAAGGAGGCTCTTAAAGAAGGAAAGAGAGGTAGAGAGGTGGAAAGGTTTAGGCAGGGAATTCCAGAGCTTAGGGTCTTGGCAGCAGAAGGCACGGCAACCAATGATTGAGCGATTATAATCGGGGTGCTCAAGAGGGCAGAATTAGAGGAATGCAGATATCTCGGAGGGTTGTAGGGCTGGAGGAGGTTACAGAGATAGAGAGGGGTGAGGGATTTGAAAACTAGGATGAGAATTTTGAAATCGAGGCGTTGCTTAACTGGGAGCCAATGTAGGTCAGCGAGCACAGGAATGATGGGTCAATGGGACTTGGTGCGAGTTAGGACACGGACAGCCGAGTTTTGGATGACCTCACGTAGGGTAGAACGTGGGAGGCCAGCCAGGAGTGCGTTGGAATAGTCTAGAGGTAACAAAGGCATGGATGAGGGTTTCAGCAGATGAGCTGTGTTAGAGGCAGAGACGGGCGATGTTACGGAGGTGGAAGTAGGCAGTCTTAATTATGCTGCGGATATGTGGTCGGAAGCTCATTTCAGGGTCAAATATGACACTAAGGTTGCGAACAGTGTGGTTCAGCCTCAGACAGATGTTAGGGATGGTGTCAGTGGCTAGGGAACGGAGTTTGTGGCGGGGACCAAAAACAATGGCTTCCGTCTTCCCAATATTTAATTGGAGAAAATTTCTGCTCATCCAGGACTGGATGTCGGACAAGCAGTCTGACAATTTCGAGACCGTGGAGGGGTTGAGAGAAGAGGTAGAGCTGAGTGTGGTCAACGTACATGTGGAAACTGACGGTGTCTTTTCAGATGATGTCACCAAGGGGCAGCAAGTCTTCTTAGGCAGTCCCTCGGAACCGAGGATGACTTGCTTCCTCATTAAAAATGAGTTCTCAGGTGACTGATGGTCCAATGCAGGACCTACAGTCTCTTTCACAGGTGGGGCAGACGGTGGTTGAAGGGGCAGGTGGGTGGGGTGCTTGGGTTGACGTGCACTCCTTGCGCTGCCTGCGCTTGGCTTCCGCTTGCTCCCGGCGAAGAGACTCGAGGTGTTCGGCGCCTTCCCGGATGCTTCTCCTCCACTTTGTGCGGTCTTGGGCCAGGGATTCCCAGGTGTCAGTGGGGATGTTACACTTTTTCAAGGAGGCTTTGAGGGTGTCCTTGAAGAGTTTCCTCTGCCCACCTGGGGCCCCCCCCCTGCCGTGCCAGAGCTCCGAGTAGAGCGCTTGTTTTGGGAGTCTTGTATCGGGCATGCGGACAATGTGACCCGTCCATCGGAGCTGATCGAGCGTGGTCAAAGCTTCGATGCTGGGGATGTTGGCCTGAGCGAGAACACTGACGTTGGTGCGCCTATCCTGCCAATGGATTTGCAGGATCTTGCAGAGGCAGCGTTGGCGGTACCTCTCCAGTGCTTTGAGGTGCCTGCTGTACGTGGTCCATGTCTCTGAGGCATACAGCTCCTACAGCGGGTATTACTGCTGCTCTGTAGACCATGAGCTTAGTGCCGGGTTTGAGGTCCTGGTCTTCAAACACTCTCTTCCTCAGGCGACCGAAGGCTGCACTGGCAAACTGAAGGCAGCGTTGGACTTCGTCATCGACGTTTGCCCTTGTTGACAGTAGGCTTCCGAGGTATGGAAAGTGGTCCACGTTGTCCAAGGCCTTGTCGTGGATTTTGATAATCGGGGGGCAGTACTGTGTGGCGGGGGCAGGTTGGTAGAGGACCTTTGTCTTACGGATGTTTAGTGTAAGGCCCATGCTCTTGTACGCTTCGGTGAAGGTGTTGACGATGGTTTGGAGTTTGACCTCCGAGTGAGCGCAGACGCAAGCGTCGTCTGCATACTGTAATTCGACGACAGAGGATGGGATGACCTTGGATCTGGACTGGAGGTGACGGAGGTTGAACAGCTTCCCGTTTGTTCTGTAAATTAGCTCCACTCCAGTGGGGAGCTTACTGAGGGTGAGATGGAGCATTGCAGCAAGGAAGATCGAGAAGAGCGTTGGTCCAGTACTGGATGTCCAGTACTGGATGTCGGACAAGCAGTCTGACAATTTCGAGGCCGTGGAGGGGTCAAGAGAAGTGGTAGTGAGGTAGAGCTGGGTGTCATCAGCGTATCTGTGGAAACTGACGCTGTGTTTTCGGATGATGTCGCCAAGGGGCAACATGTAGATGAGAAATAGGAGGGGACCAAGGATAGATCCTTGGGGGACACCAGAGGTAACGATACGTGAGTGGGAAGAGAAGCCATTGCAGGTGATTCTCTGGCTACAATTAGATAGATAAGAATTGAACCAGGAGAGTGCAGTCCCACCCAGCTGGACGACGGTGGAGAGGTGTTGGAGAAGGATGGAGTGGTCAACCGTGTCAAAGGCTGCAGACAAGTCAAGAAGGACGAGGAGGGATAGTTTACCTTTGTCACAGTCAGAAAGGATGTCATTTGTGACTTTGATGAGAGCTGTTTCAGTACTGTGACAAGGGCAGAAACCTGATTGGAGGGATTCAAACATGGAGTTGTGGCAAAGATGGGCACGGATTTGGGAGGCGACAACACATTCAAGGACTTTGGAGAGGAAAGGAAGGTTAGAGATGGGGCGGTAGTTTGCAAGGACGGAGGGGTCAGGGGTTGGTTTTTTGAGGAGAGGGGTGATGACGGCAGATTTGAGGGAGAGGGGGACAGTACCTGAGGAGAGAGAACCGTTAACAATGTCAGCTAACATTGGAGTCAGAAATGGAAGTTGGGTGGTCAGCAGTTTGGTGGGAATAGGGTCAAGGGAGCAGGAAGTGGGTCTCATGGACAAGATGAGCACAGAGAGGTCATGAGGGGATATCGGAGAGAAACTGGAGAAAGATGTGAGTTCAGGGCTAGGGCAGGGGGGGAACCTTAGAGGAAGTTTGGCCCGGTGGGCTAGGGGAAGGAAGGGAAGTAATCTCCGGATTACTCCCGGTGCCACGAGCTAGTGAGTATAGAAATAGGAGGATAGAGCAGGTGAATGCGTGGCTGGAGAGATGGTGCAGGAGGAAGGGCTTTAGATTCTTGGGGCATTGGGGCCGGTTCTGGGGGGAGGTGGGACCTATACAGGCCGGATGGGTTGCACCTCAACAGAGCTGGGACCAATGTCCTCGCAGGGGTCGGTTTGCTAGTGCTGTTCGGGAGGGTTTAAACTAATTTGGCAGGGGGATGTGCACCAGTATGTAGCATTAGAAAGGGGAAACAAGGTGCACAAAGGATTGGGAGAGGCAGAGAGCACTAAAGTAAGAAATAGTAAGGTATTATGTGGGGTCAGACGAAGAGAGAATACAAGAAGGTCTCAGACTGGTTTACAGTGCATGTATGTAAACGCTCGAAGTATGGTGAATAAGGTTGGTGAGCTGCAGGCGCAAATAGCCACATGGGAATATGATGTCATGGTGATTACGGAGACCTGGCTCAAAAAAGGACAGGATTGGGTATTAACTTTTCCTAGATAGGTGTTCAGGAAAGATAGGGAAGGAAAGAAAGGAGGTGGGGTGGCAGTATTGATTAAACAGCATATTACAGTGCTGGAGAGAGGGGATGTCCTGGAGGGGTCAAGGACAGAATCTATATGGCTAGAGTTAAGAAACAATAGAGGTGCCATTACACTACTAGGTGTATGCTATAGGCCACCAACTATTGGAAGGATATAGAGGAGCAAATTTGCAGGGAAATTACAGAGAGGTGCAAGAACTATAGAGGAGTGATAATGGGGGACTTCACCTATCCGAATATAGACTGGGATCGTAATAATGTTAAGGGCAGAGAAGGGGAAGAATTTCTGGTGTGTTCAGGAGAACTTTCTTGATCAGTATGTTTCCAGCCCAACGAGGAAGGAGGCATTGCTGGATCTGGTTCTGAGGAATGAGGTAGATCAAGTGGAGCAAGTGTCAGTAGGGGAACATTTAGGGAACTGTGATCATAGTATCATAAGGTTTAGATTAGCTATGGAAAAGGACAGGGAGCAATCTAGAGTAAAAATACTTAATTGGAGGAAGTCCAATTTCAGTGGGTTGAGAATGGATCTGGCCCGGGTAAACTGCAATCAAATACAAAAGCAAAATACTGCAGATGCTGGAAATCTGAAATAAAAAGAGAAAATGCTGGAAATACTCAGCAGGTCAGGCAGCATATGTGGAGAGAGAAACAGAGTTAACGTTTCAGGTCGATGACCCTTCATCAGAACTGGAAAAGGTTGGAGATGGAACAAGTTTTTAAGCAAGTGTAGGGGCAGGGAAAGGGGGGAGGGGATCAAAGATTGGAATCAAAGATTGGCAGGCAAAACTGTAATCGAACAATGGGCTGCCTTTAAAGAAGAGATGGTTCGGGTACAGTTGAGGTACATTCCCACGATGGGGAAAGGTAGGTCAACTAAAGTCAGAGCTCCCTGGATGACAAAAGAGATAGAGAGTAAGATGAAGCAGAAAAAGGGGGCGTATGACAGATGTCAGGTTGAGAATACAAGTGAGAATCAGGCTAAATATAGCAAGTTCAGAGGGGAAGTGAAAAAGGAAATAAGAGGGGCAAAGAGAGAGTATGAAACTAGTCTCTAACATAAAAGGGAATCCAAAAGTCTTCTATAGGCATATAAATAATAAACAGGTCGTAAGAGGAGGGACGGGGCCGATTAGGGACAAAAATGGAGACCTACGCATGGAGGCAGAGGACATGGCTGAGGTACTAAATGAGTACTTTGCATCTGTCTTCACCAAGGAAGAAGATTCTGCCAAAGTCATAGTGAAAGAGGAGGTAGTTGAGATACTGGATGGGATAAAATTGATAAAGAGGAGGTGCTAGAAAGTCTGGCTGTACTTAAATTAGATAAGTCACCAGGACCGGCTGGGATGCATCCTAGGATGCTGAGGGAAGTAAAGGTGAAAATTGCGGAGGTACTGGCCATAATCTTCCGATCTTCCTTAGATACGGGGGTGGTGCCAGAGGACTGGAGAATTGCAAATGTTACACCCTTGTTCAAAAAAGGGTGTGAGGATAAACCCAGCAACTACAGGCCAGTCAGTTTGACCTCGGTAGTGGGAAAACTTTTAGAAACGATAATCCGGGACAAAATTAACAGTCATTTTGACAAGCGTGGATTAATTAAGGAAAGCCAGCACAGATTTGTTAAAGGCAAATCGTGTTTAACTAAATTGATTGAGTTTTTGATGAGGTAACAGAGAGGGTTGATGAGGGCAATGCAGTTGACGTAGTGTACATGGATTTCCAAAAGGCGTTCGACAAAGTGCCACATAATAGGCTTGCCAGCAAAGTTGAAGCCCATGGAATAAAAGGGACAGTGGCAGCATGGATACGAGGTTGGCTGAGTGACAGGAAACAGAGAGTAGTGGTGAACGGTTGTTTTTCGGACTGGAGGAAGGTATACAGTGGTGTTCCCCAGGGGTCGATTCTAGGACCACTGCTTTTCTTGATACATATTAATGACTTGGACGTGGGTGTACAGGGCGCAATTTCAAAATTTGCAGATGACACAAAACTTGGAAGTATAGTGAATAGTGAGGAGGATAGTGATAGACTTCAAGAAGACATAGACAGGCTGGAGAAGTGGGTGGACACATGGCAGATGAAATTTAACGCAGAAAAGTGCGAAGTGACACAGATTGGTAGGAAGAACGAGGAGAGGCAATATAAAATAAAGGATACAATTCTAAAGGGGGTGCAGGAACAGAGAGACCTGGGGATATGTGTGCACAAATCATTGAAGGTGGCAGGGCAGGTTGAGATAGCAGTTAAAGAAGCATACGGGATGTGGGCTTCATAAATAGAGGCATAGGGCTGGATTTTCAATGACCCGTGGAGTCGGGTTTGGAGGCGTGTGGGGGGTTAAAGTTGCAGATTCGGGGGTCCCGACCCCATCCCGACTCCATTCCGCCTCCACGCAATTTTGACAAAATCGGTCGCGGAGTTCCCGACTCTGTCCCACCTCCAAGAGGCGGGAGAGGTCATTAAAGCCCTTAACAAGCCCTAAATTGGCTCTGTAATGCCATTTTGAAACGTTTTAGCTAGTTTAACCTTTTTCCGACGTGAAGTACGCCTGATGTGAAACACGCCAGTGAAACCTGGCGGGAGCACATTTGGATAGCTGACTATCAGTTGCAGGTCCACTATTACAACGGAGATGTGATGAAGGTAGTAGTAGTATTAGGTCTGAAAGTCGCCTCTGATGCTGCTGCATTGAATGTCTTCAGAGACTGCCTGGGAGGACTTGGTTGCAAAAATTCTCTCTCTCTCTCACTCTCTCTCTCTCTCTCTCTCTGAGATGCTGCTCATTTTGCATCCAGGTCCTCTCACAGCAAAGGCCAGGCAATCTCTGAGACCAGGCAGTCTCTGACCTGCAATGATGACATCATCAGAGGCGACTTTCAGACTGAAACCACTAATTGGTTCATGGGTTCCCACATGCTGGAACTCAATTGCCCAATTAAGTGAAAATTGCATCAATCTCCCACATCCAATTGCAGTCGGGTGGATAACACGAAATGCGGATGACACGACCCCAATCCTCCCCAGTATCAAAATCCAGCCCATAGAGTACCAAAGCAAGGAGGCTATGATGAGCCTTTATAAAACACTGGTCCGACCTCAACTGGAGTATTGTGTCCAATTCTGGGCACTGCACTTTAGGAAGGATGTGAAGGCCTTAGAGAGGGTTCGGAAAAGATTTAAAAGAATGGTTCCAGGGATGAGGGTCTTCAGTTACGTGGATAGACTGGAGAAGCTGGGGTTGTTCTCCTTAGAACAGAGAAGGTTGAGAGGAGATTTGATAGAGGTGTTCAAAATCATGAGGGGTCTGGACAGAGTAGACAGAGAGGAATTGTTCCCATTGGCGGAAGGGTCGAGAACCAGAGGACACAGATTTAAAGTGATTGGCAGAAGAACCAAAGGCGACATGTGGAAAAACTTTTTTATGCAGTGTGTGGTTAGGATCTGGAATGCACTGCCTGAAAGGGTGGTAGAGGCAGATTCAATCGTGGCTTTCAAAAGGGAATTGGATAAGTACTTTAAGGAAAAAAATTTACAGGGCTATGGGGAAAGGGCAGGGGAGTGGGACTAGCTGAAGTGCTCTTGCAGAGAGACGGCATGGGCTTGATGGGCTGAATGGCCTCCTTCTGTGCTGTAACCATTCTATGATTCTATTCTATGATTCTAAGTGGCAGAGGCAGCTGAACGGATGGTCTCAATCTTAGAGATAAAGAATTCCATGAGCTCCTCACACTTGTTGGTCGGAGGTGAGGGTGGAGGAGACAGGGGAGAGGGGTTTAAGAAGACGGTTAGCAGTAGAGAATAGGAGCCGGGGTTTATCTTTGCATTCCAGAATGATTCTGGAATAGTGAGCAATTTTGGCAGATGAGAGCAGGACCTGATAATGCTTTATGTGGTCCAGCCAGATCTGGCGGTGAATGGCTAAACCAGTTGTCCGCCATATCCGTTCAAGTCTGCGTCCCTTGGACGTAAGAGAGCGAAGATGAGGGCCATAGCAGGGGGAACGGCCAGGGTGAGAGAGAGTGATTGTTTTAATAGGGACTAGGGCATCAAAGGTGGTGGTGAGGGTGTGGTTGAGTAGATCGGTAGCTGCAGAAATGTCGTGGTGAATGGAGGACCAAAGGCTAGACAGATGGGATTCTGTAAGTGCAGTTGTAAGAGAGTTGGGAGAGACATTTTTCCATGGGCGGACACAGAAGGAAGTAGGGTTGGGGGGGGTGGGGGGTGGGGGTGGGGGGAAGGGGGAATGTGGGTGGAGAGCTATATGAGGAAGTGGTCAGAGATGGCCTTATCTGCGATTGACACGATGGGAGTAGCGAGGCCACGAGAGATGGCAATGTCGAGGAGGTGGTCGTGAATATGGGTTGTGGAGTTTACATGGAGAGAGAGATTAAGGGAGGGTAGGAGGCTAGTGAACTCAGAGGAGAGAGAGCATGATGAATTGAGATGGAGGTTGAAATCACCGAGGATGAGAAGTCGTTCGGTGTAGAGGCTGAGGGAGGAAAGTGTTGGACATCCTGGAGAGATGTATATTGGACATCTTGGGGAGTTAAAAGTTTAACAGTCAAACTTCTTTATAAAACAGGATGATATTGAAGTGTGGTGAGGAGAAGGCATTGCTTGGTTTCTGAGATATAAAGTGCTTGTGTAAGGGAATGAGTGTTAGTAATGACGTCACGCACGCGTAATTTAGTTTTAGGGTAATAAAACAGGGGTAGCGAGTCCTTTTGCGAAAGATAACAGTCGGTAAAGGAAGTTTAGTTTAAGGGAAGTGGTTCTGAGGTAAACAATTGCAAACTATTTACATAGATAATCTGTTTTCAGAGGATTTATGAAATTGTTACGTCATTTTGACATTTTCCTTTGATTTAGTCAAAATATGGTGTATAAAGAAGCACAGTTTTCAACAGTTTGTCAGAGTGTACTTGAAAGATACAGAAACCAAATATCCACTCTCTGTGTACAGTTAAAGGCCGATCACTTTAATGTGTATCAATAACGTCTGTTCCGTATACTCCACAATGAATTCTCATGCTTACTCAAAACGTGTTGTTGTGAACCAGAGGGGAAAGGAGGTTGCTTAACAGAGCAGTGAAGATATCTCAGTGATAAAATATTTACGATACCTGGGTGTGCGGTAGAGAACGAGAATTTTAAATGAGAGGTGAGAGGGGTGGAATAAGGTGAGATGCTCAAAGGAGGAGAAAGTGCCGGAGGAGTAGGGGGACAGACCAAGGTGTGATTTGTTGATGAGAGCCACACCGCCACCATGGCGGTCTGAGCGGGGCAAGTGGTGGAAGGTATAGCCAGGAGGGGAGGCTTCATTTAAGGGTAAGGTGTCATCACCCCACAACCAAGTTTTCGTCAGGGCCATGATGTCGATGTAATCAACCACGATAAGCTCATGGATGGGAAGGGCCTTGTTCGCAAGTGAACAGACATTCTGGAGGGAGATGCGGAGAGTGTCGGTGATGGCTACCCCACTGCCAGCATCCACAGGGTCAGTGCTGCGGGGGTGGGGGGGGGGGTGTGGGGGAGTGATTTGGATGGGGAGGAGATTGGCAAGATTAGCCCCCAATGGGCGCACTGGGCAGGGAAGGTCGGTGAGAGTGTAGAATGGGATGGTTGAGTTTGCTGCTCGTGAGGAGGCAGCGACGAGTGCCTGAATTACCAAAATCAGCATATCAGCAGTGTGGAGCCAGAGCTTTGAGCAGAGGCATTATGCTACATCTGGGAACCAGAGATTTCAATTAGGAGGCAAATCACTCTGGAAGAGATCAAGTACTTCACCATTTCCCAGAGGGACCAAGCAGGCTACTGTCTTCAAATCCAAGTAATCAGGGTGATGTCAACAGAACATTTCAAACCATCTGCTGCTAAATTGCCGTTTACGTCTCCAATCTCAATATTTACAGAGCACTGATCAGCTCCAGGGACCAGCGTGGCTGTTTGCCCGGGGATTGTGGGGGTATCACGGTAGGTGTGTTTTATCAGGCTAATTAATAATAAGCACCTGTTTCGTTGCTGAGTTGCTGGCACAGGCAGTGGGCTCAAACTCTCTATAACTGTGCTGAACAGATCTCAGCTGCTTTGAATTTGTTGATGTTACAGCTGATGCCCAAACAGGAATGAGCTGGCAGATCTGTCCGTGAATTGCCAGGTCGGACTGGCAGTGAGTGGGGTGGCAGAGCACGGGGAACGGTGGCGATGCTGATAGAATGGAACCTGGACAAGTTTTAATTTAACCATCTTCCTTATAAATTCTCTTTAAAAAGTAATTAACTCTCTGTGAGGTTCCACTGCACACTCACACATTCTGAAAATAGTCGCTTCTGAAATTTCACAAGGAAAGGAACTCCATGAAAGAAGCTGTAGACCAGGAATACTTGCGACTTCAAAATAATAAAAACATCGTTTGTGGATTAGAATAACCTATTGTCATGCTTGAAGTCATTAATCTGACCTCAGCATTAGCAGGATGTTGGTCTGCTTCCGACCGGAGAGTCAGACACTCACTCCTCGTTAAATAGTGTCTACTCGATACAAGAGGCTCCTGCCTTCTGGCAGTCCAGACTATGAAAGGGTCACTTGGCATTCAGACCCAGTGTGTGCAAAAGGAATAAAAATCATTTGAGATGGGTACCCGGGCTAAAACCAGCCACTCTTTTAAAAAGGAAAAGAAGTGTAATTTGAACTGAGAAAAGGGGCACGGATTTGGGGACAGGAGTATTGTTCGGTGGGGAGACTGAGTCAGGGCCAAGATACCAATGAGATTGTTTTGCGGAATGTTTAAAAACCGAAGAATTCTCTGGGTTTTTTTAAAGCACAGATTGAATGTTACAGAGTAAATGGGCTCGATTTTAATAGCCCTGAGGAGGCGGGTTTGGAGGTGGGTCTGTTGGGAAAATCGGAAAAAATGGCTTCAGACACCCAACCCACCTCCATCCCGCCCCCACCCGATTTTCGTGGGTGTCTGTTTAGCCGCTCCCAAACTGACACATCTGGAACCGATGGGACAGGTAGTTAAGGCAGTTAACTGCCTTGCTAATCCTATTTTCATCGTGGTTTCCCATTTTCGGGCTTCTGGCTCCTGTTTCCCGACTTGTCAGAAACAGTCCAGGTTCAAGGAGACAAGTTTATTTTTTATTCGTTTATGGGATGTGGGCGTCACTGGCAAGGCCAGCATTTATTGCCCATCCCTAGTTGCCCTTGAGAAGGTGGTGGTGAGCCGCCTTCTTGAACCGCTGCAGTCCGTATGGTGAAGGTACTCCCACAGTGCTGTTAGGGAGGGAATTCCAGGATTTGGACCCAGTGACGATGAAGGAACGGCGATATACTTCTAAGTCAGGATGGTGTGTGACTTGGAGGGGAACTTGGAGGTGGTGGTGTTCCCATGCGCCTGCTGCCCTTGTCCTTCTAGGTGGTAGAGGTCAAGGGTTTGGGAGGTGCTGCCGAAGAAGCCTTGGCGAGTTGCTGCAGTGCATCTTGTAGATGGTACACACTGCAGCCACGGTACGCCGGTGGTGGAGGGAGTGAATGTTTAAGGTGGTGGACGGGGTGCCAATCAAATGGGCTGCTTTGTCCTGGATGGTGTCGAGCTTCTTGAGTGTTGTTGGAGTTGCACTCATCCAGGCAAGTGGAGAGTATTCCATCACACTCCTGACTTGTGCTTTGTAGATGGTGGAAAGGCTTTGGGGAGTCAGGAGGTGAGACACTCGCCGCAGAAAACCTAGCCTCTGACCTGCTCTTGTTGCCACAGTATTTATTTGGCTGGTCCAGTTAAGTTTCTGGTCAATGGTGATCCCAAGGATGTTGATCTTGGGGGATTCAGCGATGGTAATGCTGTTGAATGTCAAGGGGAGGTGGTTAGACTGCCGGAGGACATGATTTGTATGCATTGGTGGAGCGCTTTAAAAGCGCCCCTGAAACATGGCTGACATTCAAATGCAACAACTTTGCTGTTCAGGTAAGGGATAACCTTTTGCATATCTACTGACCTTCTGACTGTTCAAGCTGACACCCATCTGCAGTGTGGCATGAATGGAATAATTTCAGGCCACTTCGACTGTACGCTTGCAAGATTGTTGCCTCAAATGAAATCTATAGCAAGGGGATGGGAAACATTTATGCTCTCTCATCCTGGTCCTCATAATCGGAGGAGTAACAGCCGTGTGGCTCAGCGCAGATCTTCCTGGGAAGAGGAGGAGGAGGAGGACGAGAGGCGCCTTGCATGCCCTGTTGTGACCAATGCAGCATCCCTCCAGTTCACTGCTGCCCATCAACCAGGGTATGCACACTGCCATGCCACATTAGCATAAGCTTACGCTTCAACCATATGGCTCTGTAATTACAGACGACACTTGTCCAACGTCATACTTCATCTCTGCTATACCCTGTTATTTCCTATCACTTTTACCATCAGCATTACGAAAGCAAGTCGCCCTGAGCCCTCAATGTGCTTTTGCCATTTCCCATAACACATAGGCCACACAATCACCTTATCGAAAGCCTTTTGGAAATCCAAATACACTACATCTACTGGTTTCCCTTTATCCACCCTGCCCATTACATCCTCAAAGAACTCTAATAAATTCGTCAAACACGATTTCCCTTTCATACAATCAAGCAAAGTCAACATGGTTTTATTATGATTTTTTAAATGTCCTGCTACTACTTCCTTAATAATGGATTCCAGCATTTTCCCAATGACAGATGTTAGGCTAACTGGCCTATAGTTTCCTGCTTTCTGTCTTCCTTCTTTCTTGAATATGGGCGTTACATTTGCGGTTTTCCAATCCACTGGGACATTTCCAGAGTCTAGGGAATTTTGGAAGATTACAACCAATGTATCCACTATCTCTGCAGTCACTTCTTTTAAGACCCTAGGATGCAGGCCATCAGGTCCAGGGGGCTTGTCAGCCTTTAGTCCCATTAGTTTACCTAGTACTTTTTCTCTAGTGATAGTGATTGTTTTAAGTTCCTCCCTCCCTTTTGCCCCTTGATTTTTCACTATTATTGGGATGCATTTAGTGTCTTCTACCGTGAAAACAGATACAAAATATTTGTTCAAAGTCTCTGCCATTTCCTTGTTTCCCATTATTAATTCCCCAGTCTCATCCTCTAAGGGACCAACATTTACTTTAGCTACTCTCTTCCTTTTTATATACTTGTAGAAGCTCTTACTGCCTGTTTTTATATTTCTTGCTAGTTTACTCTCATAATCTATCTTCTCCCTCTATTATTTTTTTAGTCATCCTTTGCAAGTTTCTAAAAATGTCCCTAATCTTCTGGCCTACCACTAATCTTCACAACATTGTATGCCTTTTCTTTCAATTTGATACCATCCTTAACTTCCTTAGTTAGCCACGGATGGTGCATCCTTCTCATAGAGCCTTTCTTTCTCACTGGAATATACCTTTGCTGAGATTTATGAAATATCTCCTTAAATGTCTGCCACTGCTGATCTACTGTCTTACCCTTTAATCTATTTTCCCAGTCCACTTTAGCCAACTCTGTCCTCATACCCTTGTAATTGCCTTTATTTAAGTTTAAGACACTAGTTTCAGACCCAAGTTTCTCACCCTCAAACTGAATGTGAAATTCCTGCATTTTATGATCACTCTTCCAAGAGGATCCTTTACTATGAGATCATTAATTAATCCTGTCTCATTACACATTACCAGATCTAAAATAGCCTGTTCCCTGGTTGGTTCCACAATGTATTGTTCTAAGAAACTGTCCTGAATACATTTTATGAACTCGTCCTCAAGGCTACCTTTGCCAATTTGATTTGTCGAATCTATATGAAGATTAAAATCACCTACGATTATTGCAGTACCTTTCTTACAAGCCCCCATTATTTCTTGATTTATACTCTGTCTCACAGTGTAGCTACTGTTAGGGGGCCTATAGACTACTCCCACCAGTGACTTCTTTCCCTTATTATTTCTTATCTCCACCCAAACTGATTCGACATCTTGATCTTCTGAGCAAAGATCATTTCTCACCACTGTACTGATCTCATCCTTTATTAACAGAGCTACCCCACCTCCTGTTCCTTTCTGCCTATCCTTCCGAAATGTCAAATACCCCTGAATATTCAGTTCCCAGCCTTGGTCACCTTGCAACCACGTCTCTGTAATGGCTATCAGATCATACCCATTTATTTCTATTTGTGCCGTCAATTCAGCTATCTTGTTACGAATGCTGTGTGCATTCAGATAAAGAGCCTTTAATTTTGTCTTTTTACCATTTTTCCCTACTCTGACCCTATTTGCTGGTGCACTTTTATGCTTGTATGCTCTGTCCCTTCCTGTCACACTCTGGTTATCATTACCCCTATCGCTACCTTGCACTATTGCCTTGTCCTTTCTCTTTAACTTTCTAAGTTTCCCCTCAGTGCTTGGGCCCCAGCTATTCACAATATATGTCAATGATTTGGATGAGGGAACCAAATGTAATATTTCCAAGTTTGCTGATGACACAAAACTAGGTGGGATTGTGAGTTGTGAGGAGGATGAAAAGAGGCTTCAAGGCAATTTAGACAAGTTGAGTGAGTGGGCAAATACATGGCAGATGCAGTATAACGTGGATAAATGTGAAATTATCCACTTCGGTAGGAAAAACAGAAAGGTAGAGTATTATTTAAATGGTGATAGATTGGGAAATGCTGATGTACAAAGGGACCTGGGTGTCCTTGTACACCAGTCACTGAAAGCAAACATGCAGGTGGAGCAAGCAGTTAGGAAAGCAAATGGTATGTTGGCCTTCATTGCAAGGGGATTTGAGTACAGGAGCAAGGATGTCTTACTACAGTTGTACAGGGCCTTGGTGAGACCACACCTGGAGTACCATGTGCAGTTTTGGTCTCCTTACCTAAGAAAGGATATACTTGCCATAGAGGGAGTGCAGCGAAGGTTCACCAGACTGATTCCTGGGATGGCAGGACTGTCGTGTGAGGAGAGATTGGGTCGACTAGGCCTGTATTCACTAGAGTTTAGAAGAATGAGAGGGGATCTCATTGAAACGTATAAAATTCTGACAGGGCTAGACAGACTGGATGCAGGGAGGATGTTTCCCCTGGCTGGGGGGTCTAGAACGAGGGGTAACAGTCTCAGGATACGGGGGAGGACATTTAGGACTGAGATGAGAAATATCTTCACTCAGAGTGGTGAACCTGTGGAATTCTCTACCACAGAAGGCTGTGGAGGCCAAGTCACTGAATATATTTAAGAAGGAGATAGATAGATTTCTAGACACAAAAGGCATCAAGGGGTATGGGGAGAGAGCGGGAATATGGTATTGAGATAGAGGATCAGCCATGATCATATTGAATGGAGGAGCAGGCTCGAAGGGCCGAATGGCCGACTCCTGCTCCTATTTTTCTATGTTTCTCACCTGAACCCTCCCCCCCACTATTTAGTTTAAAGCCCTATTTATAGCCCTAGTTATTCGATTCGCCAGGACACTGGTCCCAGCACGGTTCAAGTGAGGCCCATCCCAACGGAACAGCTCCCTCTTTCCCCAGTACTGGTGCCAGTGCCCCATGAATCAAAACCCATTTCTCCCACACCAATCCTTGAGCCATGCATTCAACTCTCTGACCTTATTGACCCTATGCCAATTTGCTCGTGGCTCAGGTAGAAATCCAGAGATTATTACCTTTGTGGTTCTGCTTTATAATTTAGCCCCTAGCTGCTCAAACTCCCTCAGCAGAACCTCTTTCTTAGTCCTACCTATGTCGTTGGTACCTACGTGGACCATGACAACTTGATCCTCCCCCTCCCACTCCAAGTTCCTCTCCAGCCCGAGGAGATGTCCTTAACCCTGGCACCGGGCAGGCAACACAGCCTTCGGCACTCACGCTCTCGGCTGCAGAGAACAGTATCATTCCCCCTAACTATACTGTCCCCTACCACTACTACATTCCTTTTTACTCCCCCAAATTGAATGGCCCCCTGTACCACGGTGCTGTGGTCAGTTTGCTGATCCTCCCTGCGGTCCCTGCTCTCGTCCACACAGGCTGCAAGAACCTCATATCTGTTGGACAAGTGCAAGGGCTGAGGCTCCTCCAATGCTAACTCCTGGATCCCCATACCTGCCTCACTCGTAGTCACACCCTCCTGTCCCTGACCACGGACCAAATCTGAAGTATTTAACCTAAGGGGTGTGACTGCCTCCTGGAACAAAGTGTCCGGGTAACTTTCTCCCTCCCTAATGTGTCGCAGTGTCCGAAGTTCGGACTCCAGCTCATCAACTCTGAGCCGAAGTTCCTCGAGCTGCAGACACTTACTGCAGATGTGGTCGCTGCGGACCACACTGGGGTCCTGTAAGCCTCGCTGTCCTATTCTCAGGCTTGTAGTTCGTTTTGACCCATGAATTACAAGGGGAATAATTAATGAATCACCCAAAAGCTCTTAAGTTAAATAAGGTCATTTATTAAAGGAAAAGAAGAAGAGAGAAAACAAAACAAAAAACGTTTATAGATTGAAATGGCAATACCATGCCCTTCCTAGCCTACCTGGCAATACAATGCCCTTCTTACTCTACTCTTAGTAATAAAGATGCTCTAGCAATACAATGCCCAAATATGTTCGAAGTAAATAGTCGTACAATCACCCCGAAGTGGCCAGCTCCTGTTGATTGCAGCTCTCCTCTCGACAATCGGTCGGGCTCCCTTCTTGTTGACTGTAGCTCTTCTTCCGACCACCCCCGACTGCAGTAACGAAGTTACCTTAACAGCTTCTTTTATATATTTTCCTTTCAATGGCGGACAGCATGTTACATCGCCAAGGTCTCATTGACCTATCGATGATAGCCTTAGATCATGATAGCCAATAATATGTTGCAGTTTTTGTTTAAACTTAAAGTTAAAGCCAGCATGTGAAGACCACAGTAACAGTTAATTGGCTGGATAGCTCACACAAATCTCAACCGTCTAGCTGGCAAACTTTCTGATCAGGATTATTTAGTAAAGAGGCCCACTAAGATCTGTGTTATCTCGTCAAGGCCTAATCCCTCATTGTTTAAACAGACATCTCCTTTAGCTACACAATGGGCTCGATTTTGTCATTGGGGCGGGCTGGGGTCGTGTCATCCACTTTTCGTGTTAGCCACCCGACTCCAATTGGATGTGGGAGAATTATGTGATTTTTCCCCTAATTGGGCAATTGAGTTCCAGCATGTGGGAACCCATGACCCAATTAGTGTTTTCAGTCTGAAAGTCGCCTCTGATGATGTCATCATTGCTGCTGCATTTAAGGTCTCCTCCTCCTCCTCCTCCCCCTCCTCCTCCCAGAATGATGATTGATCAAATCTCCTTCTTAATGGTGGACCTGCAGCTGATAGTCAGCAATCCAAGTGTGCTACCACCAGGTTTCACCGTCGTGTTTCAGAGGAGGCGTGCATCACGTCGGAAAAGTCTTAAAATCAGAAAGGCCTCTCAAAATGGGATTATAGAGGCAATTAAGTGATTGTTAAGGGCCTTAAAGGCCTATCCCGCCTCTTGGAGACGGGATCAGAAACCACACATTTGGGAAAATTGCTCGGAGGCGGGGTCGGGCCCGCCCCGCCCGCCATTTTTTGCAATTTTAACACCCCACACGCCTCCATTCCCGCCTCCTCGGGCCTGGCAAAATCTTTGTTCCTTATTGATAGCACGTCTGGTTTCACTGCTTTACTATAACTCTTGCAAGTTTTAATGTCCAGCTTGAAAATTGTGTCAAAAGAAAAAGGCTTCTCTTCCTTACAGTCCTCCCTCAAGTGTCTATTGTGATTGACACACTACGACACTTTTAATAGTTATTTTCTTTCGGCTTTCTCCACCATATTAAGCAAACGTTTGTACCGTTTTCTTCTATATCGATTCATTGATTCTGTAAGGAGGTAGATAACGATGACCAACTGTACCATCACTAGGACATGAGATATGATCCTGATCCAGGGGTGAATCTTGATGTTCATACCAATGTCCCACCAGAATGCGGTGGTTTTTATATTGTTGACTCTTGTTCTGGTTGCCTGAGTGTGTTGCTGTAACTGATAATGTTTTCTTGATTGATCAATGGCCACTTTAAGCTTCGTTAAATGTTTGGGCAGGGGCGGGATATCATAACCAAACTTAGTAACATATTTGAGCAAGCTGAATCCAAGCGTATTATTTACAAGCACTTTGGTAGCGACATCATGCTGATATATGTTCACTAACTCTTGCATCCCTATTCTAACTGGTTTAATCGGGGTAAAACTGAAGTTATGATGATCAATCTGACAAGTGGTATTAGACCCATACTTATATTGAGTTTCACTAGTAGTCACACAATATTCGCCTCCACCTCGATATACTGACTTGGTGTGGAAAATTTCCACCCCAAGTACCTCCATAGTACAATTAATTGTTTTAGTAAGGTTGAAACCACATAACGATTCATGTTCCTGGACTCTATGAGGGCACACTATGGTCTGCCCATGCTTCTTACACCCCTGTAGTTCCGTTCCTACTAAAGTCCCACTGATATTCATGAGATAAGTATGGTGTTAGTTATATTGTATATTCATCTCCCCTTGTATTATTCCAATATTTTCTAAGCTGTAGGGTTCTCAAAATTCCCACATTCCCCAGAGTTATTAATAAGGGGTGCCCTAGACAAAGTGGCTTCTAGACCTCGTGGCAGAAGCCTGCGACATTGAACCGAAACCAGGGCCCTGCAAAAACAGCAGGCCAGGTGACATGCCTGGGTCTGTAAGAGAGTTGCGAAATTCCAGACTCCAAAAGACTCAGAGGAAAAGAGAGAGACCCTAAGAAAAAGGGGCTTTGGACATTTTAAAACCAATTGAGTGTATTGGACCAGGGACATTTCAAAACATGCCCGGGCAGATCTCAGTACAGGCTGCCAAAGGAGGCGGGGCTGGCCTCTACAGAGACAATGTTGTATATTACAGGTGGTTGGCCTGTCTCCAGCCCCATCAAACTGTTTAGCATTTATACAAAGAAGTAAAGGCAACACAAATGAACAACCATCAGACCAGCAATCATCCTCCACTTAACAAATATTTAATATCGTTAAAGGCCATCGCCTGCCATTAAAGTTAACTAAAATAACAACAGAAAACGCTGGAAAAACTCAGCAGGCCAGGCAGCATCCGTGGAGAGAGAAAGAGAGTTGACGTTTCAGGTCGATGACCTTTCATCAGAACTGGGAAGAGCTGGAAATCAAATAGATTTAAGGCCAGAGTAAAGCTGGGAAAAGGGGGAGGGGATAAAGGAACAAAAGAGGAGATGAAGAGACATTAAGAGACATTAAGAGCTAGAGGTGGTGTTAATGTGACAGATTAAGGCTGAATGAAGTGTGAAATCTACTGGCAGAATGAAGGACAGCTGCCAGCTTCTAGGAGGAAAAAAAAGGTGGGGGGGACAAATAAAAGGGTGGATAAAATAAAATATAAATGTGATTGGAGCTGAGGTTATGATCTAAAATTGTTGAACTCGATATTGAGTCCAGAGGGCTGTAGCGTGCCTAAACGAAAGATGAGGTGCTGTTCCTCGAGCTTACGCTGAGCTTCCGTGGAACAGTGTATTAGGCCGAGGACGGTGAGGTCAGAGTGGGAGTGAAGCGGTGAATTAAAGTGACAGGCCACCGGGAGCTCGGGGTCCCCCTTACGGACTGAACGGAGGTGTTCCGCAAAGCGGTCACCCAATCTGCGTTTGGTCTCCCCAATGTAGAGGAGTCCACATCGTGAGCAGCGAATACAGTATACTAAATTGCAGGAAGTACAAGTAAATCGCTGTTTCACCTGGAAGGGGTGTTTGGGGCCCTGGACAGTGGGAAGAGGGGAGGTATAAGGGCATGTGTTGCATCTCCTGCGCGTGCACGGGAAGGTGCCGGGCGAAGGGGAAGGGGTGCTGGGGGTGGTAGAGGAGTGGACTAGGGTGTCGCGGAGGGAGCGGTCCCTGCGGAATGCTGAAAGGGGAGGTGAGGGGAAGATGTGTTTGGTGGTGGGATCACGCTGGAGGTGGCGGAAATGGCGGAGGATGATCCGTTGAATGTGGAGGCTGGTGGGGTGAAAGGTGAGGACAAGGGGAACCCTATCGTGGTTCCGGGAGGGAGGGGCAGGGGTGAGGGCAGATGTGCGGGAGATAGAACGGACACGGTCGAGGGCCGTGTCGACCACGGTAGAGGGGAATCCTCGGTTGAGGAAAAAGGAAGACATGTCGGAAGCACTGGTATGGAAGGTGGCATCATCAGAGCAGATGCGGCGGAGACGGAGAAACTGGGAGAATGGAATAGAGTCCTTACAGGAGGCGGGGTGGGAGGAAGTGTAGTCCAGGTAGCTGTGGGAGTCGGTGGGCTTGTAGTGAATGTTAGTCAATAACCTATCCCCAGAGATGGAGATGGAGAAGTCGAGGAAGGGAAGAGAAGAGTCGGAGATGGACCATGTGAAGGTGAGGGAAGGGTGGAAATTGGAAGCATAGTGAATGAAATGTTCTAGTTCAGGGCGAGAGCAGGAGACGGCACCGATACAGTCATCAATGTACCGGAAAAAGAGGTGAGGGAGGGGACCCGAGTAGGACTGGAACAAAGAGTGTTCCACATATCCCACGAAAAGGCAGGCATAGCTAGGACCCATGCGGGTACCCATAGCAACACCTTTAATTTGGAGGAAATGGGTAGAGTCAAAGGAGAAGTTGTTCAATGTGAGAACAAGTTCAGCCAGGCGGAGGAGGGTGGTGGTGGATGGGGACTGGTTGGGCCTCTGTTCAAGGAAGAAGCGGAGCGCCCTCAGGCCATCCTGGTGGGGAATGGAGGTGTAGAGGGATTGTACGTCCATAGTGAAGAGGAGACGGTTGGGGCCGGGAAACTGGAAACTGTTAAAATGGCGGAGGGCATCGGAAGAGTCGCGGATGTAGGTGGGAAGAGACTGGACAAGGGGAGAAAAAATAGAGTCGAGATAGGAAGAGATAAGTTCCGTGGGGCAAGAACAGGCTGAAACGATGGGTCTACCGGGGCAGTCCTGTTTGTGGATCTTGGGAAGGAGGTAGAAGCGGGCTGTGCGGGGTTGGGGAACTATGAGGTTGGCGGCCGTGGGGGGAAGATCTCCAGAGGAGATGAGGTCAGTGACAGTCTTGGACACGGTGGCTTGATGTTCGGTAGTGGGGTCATGGTCCAGGTGGAGGTAGGAGGAGGTGTCAGAGAGTTGGCGTTCAACTTCCGCTAGGTAGAGGTCGGTTCGCCAAACAACAACAGCGCCACCCTTGTCAGCAGGTTTAATGACAATGTCAGGGTTGGATCGGAGAGAATGGAGTGCTGCAAGTTCAGAGGGAGGTAGGTTGGAGTGAGTGAGGGGAGCAGAGAAATTGAGCTGGCCGATGTCACGGCGGCAGTTAGCAATGAAAAGATCAAGAGAGGGTAAGAGGCCAGAGGGAGGGGTCCAGGTGGAACGAGAATTCTGAAAGCGGGAGAAAGGGTCAGCCGTGCGGGGGGAAGACTCCTGGCCAGAGAAGTGGGCACGGAGACGGAGGCGGCGGAAAAAGAGCTCAGCATCGTGCCGAGCTCGAAATTCATTGAGATGGGGGCGTAAGGGGATGAAGCTCAGGCCTTTGCTGAGGACTGATCGTTCGGAGTCAGAGAGGGGAAGGTCAGAGGGGATAGTGAAAACGCGGCAGGGGGTGAGATTGGGAGAAGGGGGGTCAGAGGAAAGTGAAGGGGAAGAAGGTTCCGGAGGGGCTTTAGTGTCCAAGAGTTGTTGAAGCTTGCGATCCTTGACATCGGAAAGGAAGAAGAAAAGTTTTTTGTTGAAGCGTCGGATGAGTCTAAGGATGAAATGGAACTGTGGACCCGGACAGCTTTGAGATAGAGTGCGTCGGTGCTGCTGAAGAGAGATGTCGAGAGTGTTCATGTGGCGCCGCATGGCATTGAGCGTGGATCTCAAGATGCGGCGAGAGCAGTAGTTCGAGGAACGATGAATATCTTGGAGATATTTGTAATCCTGGGTGGATCCGAAACACGAAGGGTGGAAGTTTAGTTGGAATCCACGTGGGATAAGTCGGAACCGGAGACAGTTGCTGAGGAAAGTAATGTGGCTGTGAAACCGAGTCTTGGCAGATACCTGATCAAACACGAGAAGGGAAACTGAAATCAATGAAGATGAACAAGGTTGAAGAGCCAAACGGAAATCCCGTCGAAGAGAAGAGCAGAACTTCTTCAAGGTAGGCATTCCAAGAAGAGAGGTGGCAGTGAACCAAACACTAATACGATAGCAAAATACTGCAGATGCTGGAAATCCGAAATAACAACAGAAAACGCTGGAAAAACTCAGCAGGCCAGGCAGCATCCGTGGAGAGAGAAAGAGAGTTGACGTTTCAGGTCGATGACCTTTCATCAGAACTGGGATTAAAGTTAACTACCTTAACGAGCCCACCAGAATTAAACAAAGCACTGGGAAGATTTGGCGGGCAAATAAGGAACAATCGAAGAGTATAACTTGAGACCTGTGCTGGAACAAGCCAGAGTTCTACAGAGGAGAGTTCCACAGAGATGAGACTGCAGAGACGAGACTGGCAGTTTTGCAGCCTAGCAGTTTAAAACAAGCTGTTCAAGTCACACAGACAGGCCACAAGCAGGACAGCTGAAGCACAGGAGTTCTCCAGTACACAGTTCAACAGAAACAAGACCGTTCAACAAAGAAAGCCAGCAGCGCCAGAAACAGACCGACACGCAAGAAACCAGAGCAATGGTTCCAGTGACCATCAAACACCTCGAGGCACAAGGGCCTTATGAAACTTTTTACTTAAAAGGACTTTAAACCATATCTCAACTGTCAAAGGATTCATTTGGTGAGCCTTATCCCTGGTCCTCAAGAGTCTAACTTAGCTAGTAAAGTGGGGTTGGGAGGGGTGAGGTATTGTTCTACTGTCATTTCCCTCGTTTGTACCGAAGTTAAGATTGACATGTTATGTTTCATCTCTGTTAAATAAACATTGGTTTTCCTCGCACCAATCCACGGGTCTGTTCGTTTGTCCTTATCGCCGCTCGATAAGTCCTGGGCTCAGAACTAGGAAGGGGATAGCGATTCGCAACCGCACAGCGGGCAGGACAGTCCAGGAAAACATAACTGGCTGACCTACAAATAAGCCCGAGACAAAAACCCCTTACAAGTGATAAACTGGGATGGGAGTTTCTCTCTTCGGAACTATGGGAAAGTATAAGACTAATCCCAACATAGTCAAGTTTGATCCTGATTTACATTCATGTCTTACAGGGTAGACTTGTATTAGCCCCCTGAATTCACACGTGGTGATATTACTATGATATTTGACCAGAGCATTTAGATACCGATCCTCTATCCAAGAGGGAATTTTACCTTCTTCAACCAATCTTAAATTCTCTCGTGCTTGTTCTACTAACCAGGATCCGTACATTATGCACACGTCGTTCTGTGCTGCCTCGGTAGAAGCATTTCTATCTTCTCTGAATATTGCATTTATTGTTGTGGTGAGAGATTCCAATTGTGTAACTACATCTTGTAAATGTACTTCATGATTTGATCTTCACTAAGTTCTCGATCCTGATTAGTATTTGTTTCTTGTAAAATTTTCTTGAGCTGTGCTCTCGTATCTTTAATTTGTTTATCCAAAGCGGCTAAATCTAAGCTACTTACAAGTGATGTTCCTGTATTAAAGACGGTTGCTGCATCATTTACTAAGCTTCACCTCCCTCTACCATGAGTTTCTCTCCCCTTCGGGTTCCCATAGATCTGGTCCTCGTGACAAGACCCATAACTATTACCATTTCTAGCCCAGAAATCATCAACAACTTGTTGCAACAGGTTTCCAAACAAGAGGGTGGTTTTTGGCTTACAAAATTCCGGTAACCCCATATTTGTTAAATTTATTATGACAGGCACTACCTCGTGATGGATCTTATGGTACAGGATCGTGCGTGTAGGAATAACGACTAAACCGTTAGTCGGTCCCTCAGTATGGGTAGGGCAGGGGCTGTCTGGAGAGTGGAGGTTTTCAGGGACACTATCTTTGGGTTTAATTTGTACCTTCAGTCCTTGTGGATATATGGTATTGATACATTTATTTTCGTATACTGTCTCACATACATATATCCCCGCATCCTTTTGCCAAAAATTTCTCCAACAGAAAATTTACATAAGAACATCAGACGTAGGAGCAGGTGTTGGTCATTTGGCCCCTCGAGCCTGCTCTGCCATTCAACAAGATCATGGCTGATCTGATCTTGGCCTCAACTCCACTTCCCAGCCCGCTTCCCATAACCCTTGACTCCCTTACCTTTCAAAAATCTGTCTATCTCCACCTTGAATATATTCAATGACCCAGCCTCCACAGCTCTCTGGGGAAGAGAATTCCAAAGATTCACGACCCTCTGAGAGAAGAAATTCCTCCTCATTTCCGATATAAAAGGGTGTCCCCTTATTCTGAAATTATGCCTCCTAGTTCTAGATTCCCCCACGAGGGGAAACATCCTCTCTGCATCTACCCTGTCAAGCCCCTCCAGAATCTTATATGTTTCAATAAGATCCCATCTCATTTGTTTCATTTCTCTCATGTAAGTGACCACCCCGGTTGTATTAAAATTAGTTTGTGTTTTATTGCTCACATCCTTTCTTAGGAATGTCTTATTGTTCGATTCACATTCGAGACAGAATCCATTATCTTCTTTCACATATATTACAGTAGCCTGTATGGACCCATTATAACATGCGTTGGCTTCCTCATCTGAAGTCTGATTACTGTTGGTACTGGTGTCGTGTTGATTCGTGCTCCATCCTCCATCTTTACTGATTATGTGAATTCTTTCGGATGGACCCTCTGTCCCACCCCTTTGAGTTATTGGACTGGGACCTATGTCGAATCCTTGACTGCAGATTACTACAGTGAATAGCTCAACCACTACTATCAACGACCACCACTTCTTCATTGCACCTGCGGTACCGGAGTCTCTTCAGCTTCCTCTTCTTCTTCATCGAGGATCCAAGGCGTACTTCTGACCATGCACATGATGGTCCCAGTCTTCTTAGGCTGCTTCACCTGTGCTTCTGTAGGTCTAAGCTTCATTTGGTTAATATGAAACCATTTGACTTTTTTAGGCAATTGAACTGCATACACCATAGGACTTGCTTTATCTACTATACTGTACGGTCCCTTATACAGAGGTTCAAAAACTCCTGCTCTGGCGTAGTTTCTTACCATCACTCGGTCTCTGATGTCCCACTCCTGTGGTTTGGACGGAATCAACAGGAGCTTTAGATCTTGCCAATTTCAGGTGGCAGCATCCAAGTGAAGCTTTATCAGGGTTTCCCATAAATCTTTCAGGAACTTATCCCTGGTTACTTCCTTGATTTGCTTTTCGGTGAGACTGGGAAATAACAGATGGGCAGGGATCCGCATAGGTCTCCCTGTCACCAATTCATGTGGAGAATATCCCGTTTCCTTCGATTCCTTACTCCGGATTCCCATGAGGACCAGGGGAAGCACTTCATCCCATTTAGCATGCTGCTCATTCACTTCTTTTCTAAGGGCTAGTTTCAAGGTGCGGTTCATCCTCTCTACAATCCCAGATGACTGTGGGTTATGGGCCACAAGCCATTTCCTTTCAATTCCCAACATCTTCAGAGTGGCCTGCATTACCTTCCCCGTGAAATGGCTTCCCTGATCTGATTCGACCACCTTCAGTAGTCCCCATCTGGAGAATACTTCCCTGACTAATGTTTTTGCTGTTCCCAAGGCTGTTGCTGATCTACAAGGGAAGGCCTCCACCCACTTGGTGAAATTGTCTACCAGGACTAAACAATATTTATTTCCCTTCTTGGTGGAGGGTAAGGGTCTGATAAAATCTATCTGACCGCACTGCCACGGCCCTTCAACACGCCGTGTGTGTCCCAGAGGAGCCTTTCTCTTGTGTGGATCCGGGTTGTTAGCGGCGCATATTAGACATCTCTTACAAAAGCTCTCCCCATCCTCTCTGAGGTGCGGCCACCATCCCACTTCGTCTATTCTTTTCCAAGTGGTCTTGGGTCCTGGGTGTCCTGCCCCTGGGCCTCCATGCGCTAACTGAATAAACTCCTCCTGATACCCTTCCGGCACTATCCACTTGTCTTCTTTAAACAGCATTCCCTCCTTAATTTCTACCTCTCTGGCTCTGTACGGTCCTTCTACCTCTGACCCTTCCTCTTTCTTTTTTATGACTGCCTTCAGTAGCACATCTTTCAACTGAATAGTTTTAAGGTCGGGAGGGAGAGGCCCTGTATTTGAGGTATGAGTTGTGACATTCACTATCCCCGATTGATACGGGTTCCAGAAAACTCCTTTCTCTGCACCCTTCCTGGCCAATTCATCGGCCTTCTGATTACCCTCCCATCGAGTTTGCGTTTTTGAATGGGCTTTTACCTTATGGATGTAATAGGCGTGGCCTGTATCCTATACGGACGCTAAAATGGTGGCTAACATAGGAGCCGTGGTTAAGGGTTTTCTGTCTGCTGATGTGAACCCCCTTCTCGCTCAGATGGCTCGATGCTCAGTACAAGAATTACAGATGAACATCGACTCGGAACAGACGGTATACGGAGGGAGAAACTCAACAGGATGCGTGACCACATAGGTCACTGCGGCCAGTTCCGCCTGCTGGGCACTCAGTGGTGGGAAGGGATATTGCTACTTCAGTTCTCCTCGGTGGATCAGAAAGCCCGCAGCCCGTTTTCCGTTTTCCCCCCTCTACAAAGCTGGAGCCGTCGACATAAATATCTCGTCCCTCTGGATGGATCCCTGCTCTAAATCCTCCCTCAGTTTCCCAGACACCCTCTATAGTACACGTGTGGGGCTCTCCCGGGTAGTCGAGGTTAACCGTCAGCTTTGGATGAGTTATTCTTTTTGCCTCGATGCCCCTCTCTTGTAATAACAAAGTCCATCTCGCTATCCCAGCACTAGATACCGTCCCTTCTTTGATTCTTCCGCCCAGCAGCAAGCGGATCGGAGTGTGGTGGGTCAGTAACACGAGAGCCTGGGTGCTGGTAAACACCGAAAAATGCTTCACCGCCCAGAAAGTCGGCAGCAGGTGGCGTTCGCAGCGGGAGAAACCCTTTTCCGCCCCTGGGTGCGATGCCACTGGTCGCAAGGGGCTGTTCGGTTCCTGCAAAAGGACTGCACTTAAACTGGCACCAGTGGCTGCGGCTTCCGAATAGAAGCCCTTGTTAGGGTCCACTGCTCCCAGAGCTGGGGTGGTCTGTAAGTCCATTTTCCGTTTAACAAACACCTCTTTGCACTTATCGTCCCATCCCCACTTCACTCCTTTCCTCAATAATCTCAGCAGGGGAGCCACAGTCGCAGCGTACTCATCTATGAACTCTCGACAGTATCCTGTCAGTCCCAAGAATGATCTGAGGGCTGCCTTTGAACTGCCTTTCTCTTTGCTTCATCTATTGCTCGCTCCCCAGGTCGAATAGTTAGTCCCAAGAACTGAACCTCCTTCTGTGCCTTCTTAGGATTTACTTTAAAGCCTGCTGTTCGGAGTAGCTCCAATAACTCCCCGTGCTCCTTCTCGCTCTCAGAGAGCAACAGCAAATCGTTTATGTACTGTATCAGTCGATCTGGATGACTGAAGTCCCGTAGACAATTCGCTATGCTCTGGTGGAAGATTGAGGGGCTATTATGGAACCCTTGTGGGAGACAGCTCCATGTGTATTGCTGTCCCTTAAAGGTGAAGGTGAATTTGTACTGATCCTCTGGATGCAGAGGAATTGACCAGAAACCATTTGAAATGTCTAAAACTGTGAATACCCTGGCAGACCTCAGGGTGTTGCTAGTCAGATCCCCCACTGCAGCCACAGTAGGTGCACAAGCAGGGATATTCTTGTCCAGGACTCTATAGCCAATGGTCATTCGCCATGAACCGCCCGGTTTCCTAACCGGCCAAATAGGTGAATTCACATCTGTAGCCAAGGGTCTCAAGACTCCCCGATCCAGCAAAGATGTCACCGCCTTTTCCAAGTCCCTCTCTGCCTCCTTTGGGAAGGTATATTGTTTCTGAGGTCGGGACATAGGCTCTCCTCCTATTCTAACCTGCACTCCCGTCACCCGTCCACAATCATGCTTATGAGTGGCGAAAGCTTCCCTGTTCTCTTCCACTATCCGCCTATAACTTTCTGGGGTTCTACTCTTCAAAGTCCGCAGGTCATAGGGTCCCGCTGAGGTTGCCACCCACGCCTCTCCATGGTGAGGTGGGATAACCAATATTTCATCAGTTTTGTCCACTCCACCCCACAAACAGTTATTGTGCATATCTACAACTATATCGTGTGCCAGTAGCCAATCTGATCCCACTACTACCATTCCTGGTTGATCCCAACGCATTAAAATACACGTCCACTTGGTTTGCAGTGACCCGACCTTAAATTTTAAGGGGGAGAAATTCAGTATCGCCCCATTTGGGGCGCAATTATCGGCCGGGTGAAAAGATTAGCGCCTGGCGCTAATTATCGCCACTGACTGGAAACTTCACTTTTAACGCCCCGGGAGGTGATTGGAGCGCTAAATCAGGCGCTGCACACCTGTCTTAAGGCGCAAAGGCCGAGGAGTGAGGCGCTAACTCAGAGCGCTGGCGAAGCTCATGTAATGTCAGTCAGCAATGGAACACACACACAATGGCACGGGCCAGTTCTTAAAGGGGATGGATAATCTTGCTTTCCATCCACATCCTGCTCATTGCAGCCTTGAATCTCGGCCTGGAGAGACCTGCACATCAAATCTGCTGGAAAGAACAATGGAGAGTACCAGGCAAAGAGCTCAGAGTGCAGCCCCCACAGTCTCTTCTAAATCGATACAAGGAATGGCAAATCAAAATGAACCTGCAAAGTGCTGCTCAGTACCCAAAACTCCTTCACACAACGTTGAATCTCTCCAGAAGTCTCTCTGACTCTCTCTCAGAATGCATAGTTCAAAAATGGCACCAACAATAAAAGGCAGGAAGCGGTCACCTTTAAATAGCGCTCCCCCTTTCCCTTCATGACTGCAGAACGCTCCCCTCAACCTGTCGTTGCTAGCGTCAGGCGGTAAGGCAGGGGGCGCCACTCAATTTCCGCTCCGGGGCGTTACCGAGGCGTTGCGCACTCGACTGACGTCATGATCTGCCGGCGCAGGAGATCGTGGCGGTAGTGTTTAGCGCCGCCGCAAAATGTCTAGTTAATTTCGCGAGCGGTGCAAACTTCGCCGCGCCTGGGCGCTAGATGCTTTGCGCCCCATTAGCGCCCTCTTAAGGCGCTAACGGGAGGCGCAACCAACTGAATTTTTCCCCCTAAGGGTTTGGATACTGCCCCAGCCACTGATTTGCCTGAAAATCCTTTAAGTACATATAGTTTTCCGGTAGACCATGGGGAAGTGTTGGGAGCAACTGAGTTGACTACTGTACTTGAAGCTCCAGTATCTATTAAGTAATCCCCTTTCTTCCCCTCTACAACTACATTTACACATGGTCTATTGTACTCGTCGTACCGGAGTGGACACAGGTACTCGGGCTGGGCGCGGCCCCATCACGCTTGTTCATTGAGCGGCCCCTCACAAGTGGACCTTGCCTTCCTGGTGGGCCTTTTGTTCTTTCATAAATTTGGCTACACATTCCACTAGTTCCTTATAACTAGGGCCACTTGGCTCGGAGATGTTCACCCGTTTACTTCCTCCTTCTCGCTCCCTTTTAGGCCTCCTACATTCTCTTACAAAATGGCCCCTTCCTCTACAATTATGACAAACCCTTTCATTCATCCCCAGGGCAGGCTTGAAGGGTTTACCCTCCTGCTGCCATTTCCTGGGGGTTCCCCCTTTCATTTCGCACACCTTCCCTTTGGGCTGACCCACTTCCCGCTTCTCATCTTGACAGGACTCGAATAACCTAGTCATTTTCCGTAACACCTTCTCCTCAGTGTGCTCATCATTGGGATCGGACCAGTTTTCCATATGAGCCCTTATATCAGACAAACTATGGCCAGTCAGGGTCCTTAACCGATGATTCAATCCCTTTCCTTCTCATTTTTCTCTCAGGATCTCTCCCCCTCAGGTTTCATTGTACACTACCCAGAGTCCATCAGCAAACTGCCTCGGCCATTCTTTCGGGCCTTGGGTGGTCAATTCTATCTTTTGAAAAGGATTTCCTACTTCGGCCCCCAATAATTTCCGTAATTCGCCCACCAATTCCCTCCAGTCTGATTTGCCATTCCTATGGGCCTTCGGGAGTCCCCCATAAACGTCAGGTTCTAACGTGAACAATAACAGTCTTTTCTTTTCTTCCTTACTGCAATTTGCCATCGAGGCATGTTGCTCTACTATCATTAGATGGTTTTCTATCTCTCCTCCCCTACTCAATTTTCCTATT
Organism: Squalus acanthias; assembly: GCA_030390025.1. Taxonomy (NCBI): domain Eukaryota; kingdom Metazoa; phylum Chordata; class Chondrichthyes; order Squaliformes; family Squalidae; genus Squalus; species Squalus acanthias. The sequence goes on from CM059431.1 coordinate 97,476,234, forward strand.
TCCTTCGCTAAACTTTTAAGATCGGTTAGGGAGTACTCCTGATGGTACTGCCTTTCTTCCTCCAGACCTCCGTCCCCGGCTGTGTCATACTTATACTTAGTGGTACGGAGGGACACATTCTCCCATCCTCCCTTTCCGTGGTTGCATACGCCAGGGGTCTCCAATGTTCCCCAGGCGGTCCATAGTCTAACTCCTCTTCCTCATCGCTTACACACTCCAGTGCCATCGCACAGACTATCCCCTTTTTGGCAGACAGTTTCCCCTCTAATTCCTTAATTCTTCTTTCACATTCTACATGACTTTCTTTCCCCTTCTTTTCTAGAGCAGACTGGTGGGCCACTCTCACTGCTGCTTTCAAGTCCTCATTCTGCCTTTCGGCCTTGTCTGCTCTCTCCTTTTGTCTGGACACTTCCTGTTCCCATCTATCACTCAGCTTCTGCCCTTCTAGGTATAGAATTTCAGTGAGCTGCCGCTCCCTTTCACGCTCCCAGTTTTCTCTTTCCTCACTCAGTTCTTTTAACAATCTGTCGACCACCGCCTCCCGATCGCTAGCCCTTGCATTGTTTTCCTCGATCTTTTTCCTTAACCGGATCTTTTCACATTCATAATTTTTAAATTGTCTCTGGTATGCCATGAGCCAGACAGCTTTTAGTAAACCAAAGCAGCAGGTAGTACCCTGCGGCCACTGTTCAGCTTCACAGACTGGATCTTCCCCGTCTACGATCACCCGAACCCAACCTTCTTTCAAAAGTAGCTTCCCTGCTATATACTTAGTTATTAGTTCATCCATAGCTTTCTTCTTTGGATTTGGGTGTTTCATCTTATTTTCCCTTTACGCAGGTCCTACCGCGGTCGCCATTGTAAGCCTCGCTGTCCTATTCTCAGGCTTGTAGTTCGGTTTGACCCGTGAATTACAAGGGGAATAATTAATGAATCACCCAAAAGCTCTTGTTAAATAAGGTCGTTTATTAAAGGAAAAGAAGTGAGAAAACAAAACAAAAAACGCTTATAGATTGAAATGGCAATACAATGCCCTTCCTAGCCTACCTGGCAATACAATGCCCTTCTTACTCTACTCTTAGCAATAAAGATGCTCTAGCAATACAATGCCCAAATATGTTTTTAAGTAAATGGTCGTACAATCACCCCGAAGTGGCCAGCTCCTGTTGATTGCAGCTCTCCTCTCGGCTCCCTTCTTGTTGGCTGTAGCTCTTCTTCCGACCACCCCCGACTGCAGTAACGAAGTTACCTTAACAGCTTCTTTTATATATTTTCCTTTCAATGGTGGACAGGATGTTACATCGCCAAGGCCTCATTGACCTATCGATGATAGCCTTAGATCATGATAGCCAATAATATGTTGCAGTTTTTGTTTAAACTTAAAGTTAAAGCCAGCATGTGAAGACCACAGTAACAGTTAATTGGCTGGATAGCTCACGCAAATCTCAACCGTCTAGCTGGCAAACTTTCTGATCAGGATTATTTAGTGAAGAGGCCCACCAAATTCTGTGTTATCTCATCAAGGCCTAATCCTTCATTGTTTACCCAGACGTCTCCTTTAGCTACACTTTGTTCCTTATTGATAGCATGTCTGGTTTCACTGCTTTGCTACAGCTCTTGCAAGTTTTAATGTCCAGCTTGAAAATTGTGTCAAAAGAAAAAGGCTTCTCTTCCTTACAGGTCCACCAGCTGCCACATGCTCCAGCTGCAACACAACACCTGTCCTGCCATCTCTATTGTATTTTATTTAACTAATTAGGTTTTCAAGTTTTGAAATACTCAATTGTCTATTAATAGTTTTTAATCTAGGTAATAACCTTGTTTAATTTATTACAGTTAGTTATATGCTTTAGGTCTTTACTGTAACTTAGCACACAGTCCTAATTTAACCCTAGTTGTTTATATTTTTTTAATGTATCAAGCAGCACCTCTTACCCCCACCTCACTGAATTCCCGAGATTAGTAGTCTGTAGAAGCAGGACTCCATAGAACTGGACTCCGTGCTACTTACCACCGTGCGTTAGCAAAAGTCTCTTTTATTTTATACCAGCAGAAATTCCAAAGCCCTGAGTCAGCCCCTGCTGACAGTAATTACCAGGTAGCCCGTTCTAGCTAGCCACCTCATTAACTGTGCAACTGCCACTAGCAGGCAGCTTGTTTACCGCTGTGAAAGAAACTACAGGTTAAGGTTAAAGTTAAGTTAAATGCCAAATATTAACTGCAAAACTTTACTAAATTTTAGAAAGAGATCAACTCTTAAAATTCCCTCAACCTCTCCTCGTATGTCCACCCCCTCATCCCCGGAATTAACCGAGTGAACCTTCTTTGTACTGCCTCGAGAGCAAGTATGTCTTTTCTTAAGTATGGACACCAAAACTGTATGCAGTACTCCAGGTGCGGTCTCACCAATACTCTATACAACTGCAGCAATACCTCCCTGTTTTTATAATCTATCCCCCTAGCAATAAAAGCCAACATTCCATTGGCTTTCTTGATCACCTGCTGCACCTGCATACTAACTTTTTGATTTTCTTGCACCAAGACCCCCAGATCCCTTTGTACTGCAGTACTTTCCAGTTTCTCGCCATTAAGATAATAACTTGCTCTCTGATTTTTCCTGCCAAAGTGCATAACCTCACATTTTCCAATACTGTATTGCATCTGCCAAATCTCTGCCCACTCACCCAGCCTGTCTATATCCCCTTGTAGGTTTTTTATGTCCTCCTCACTCTCTACTTTCCCTCCCATCTTTGTATCATCTGCAAACTTTGATATGTTACACTCGGTCCCCTCCTCCAAATCGTTAATATAGATTGTAAAGAGTTGGGGACCCAGCACCGACCCCTGCGGAACACCACTGGCTACTGGTTGCCAGTCCGAGAATGAACCATTTATCCCAACTCTCTGCTTCCTGTTAGATAACCAATCCTCCACCCATGCCAGAATATTACCCCCAATCCAGTGATTTTTTATCTTGAGTAATAATCTTTTATGTGACACCTTGTCGAATGCCTTCTGGAAGTCTAAATACACTATGTCCACTGGTTCCCCTTTATCCACCCTGTACATTATATCCTCAAAGAACTCGAGCAAATTTGTTAGACATGACTTCCCCTTCATAAAGCCATGCTGACTTTGTCCTATTAAATTATGTTTATCTAAATGTTCCGTTACTGTCTCCTTAATAATAGACTCCAAAATTTTACCCACCACAGATGTTAGGCTAACTGGTCTATAATTTCCAGCCTTCTGCCTACAACCCTTTTTAAATAAGGGTGTTACATTAGCAGTTTTCCAATCTGCCGGGACCTTTGCTGAGTTCAGGGAGTTTTGGAAAATTATTACCAAAGCATCCACAATTCCTACTGCCACTTCCCTCAAGACACTAGGATGTAAGCCATCAGGTCCAGGGGATTTATCCGCCTTGAGTCCCATTATTTTACTGAGTACCAATTCCTTAGTGATTTTAATCGTATTTAGCTCCTCCCCCACTAGAGCCCCCTGTTTGTCCAGTGTTGGGATATTCTTAGTGTCCTCTACCGTAAAGACTGAAACAAAATATTTGTTCAGCATTTTTGCCATCTCCATGTTTCCCACCATTAATTTCCCGGTCTCATCCTCTAAGGGACCTACGTTTGCCTTAACCACCCTTTTTCTTTTTATATAACTATAGAAACTCTTGCTATCTGTTTTTATATTTTTTGCTAATTTATTTTCATAGTCTATTTTCCCTTTCTTAATCAATCCTTTAGTTACTTTTTGTTGTCTTTTGAAGACTTCCCAATCTTCTATCCTCCCACTAACTTTGGATACCTTATATGTCCTTGTTTTTAGTTGGATACTTTCTTTAATTTCTTTACTTAACCATGGATGGCTGTCATTTCTTTTACACCCTTTTTTCCTCAGTGGAATATATTTATTTTGAAAGTTGTAAAATAACTCCTTGAATGAACACCACTGCTCATGTACCGTCTTAACCTTTAATCTATTTTCCCAGTCCACTTTAATCAATTCTGCTCTCATGCCATCATAGTCTCCTTTATTCAAGCTCAGTATGCTTGTATGAGAACCAACCTTCTCACCCTCTAATTGGATATGGAATTCAACCATGTTATGGTCACTCATTCCAAGGGGATCCTTAACTAGGACATTATTAATTAATCCAGACTCATTACACAGTACCAGGTCCAAGGTTGCTTGCCCCCTTGTAGGATCAGTTACATACTGCTCAAGAAATCCATCCCTAAGACACTCAATAAACTCTTCCTCAAGGCTGCCCTGCCCAATTTGATTTGTCCAGTTAATATGATAGTTAAAATCCCCCATAATTATAGCTGTTCCCTTATTACATGCCCCAACTATTTCCTGATTAATACTTCTTCCAACAGAGTTGCAACTATTAGGAGACCTATATACTACGCCCACCAGTGTTTTTTTCCCCTTATTATTCCTTATCTCTACCCAAACTGTTTCATTATCCTGATCTTTTGACCCAATATCATTTCTCTGTATTACAGTGATTCCTTCCTTTATTAACATAGCCACCTCCCCCCCCTCCCCTTCCTTCCTGCCTGTCCTTCCTGATTGTTAAATACCCTGGCATATTTAATTCCCAGACGTTGTCACCCTGCAGCCATGTTTCTGTAATGGCCACAAGATCATATCCATACATAGTTATTTGTGCCGTTAACTCATCAATTTTGTTACGAATGCTACGTGCATTCAGATAAAGAACGTTCAAATGTGTTTTGCGACACTTACTTCCTGCTTTTTCCTTATTTAACACTTTACCTTTTACTCCATACCTTCTGTCCCTTCCTGACATGCTTTCCTCTGTCTCCCTGCTCAGGTTCCCAACCCCCTGCCACATTAGTTTAAATCCTCCCCAACAGCACTAGCAAACACTCCCCCTAGGACAGCGGTCCCAGCCCTGCCCAGGTGCAGACCGTCCGGTTTGTACTGGTCCCACCTCCCCCAGAACCGGTTCCAATGTCCCAGGAATTTGAATCCCTCCCCCTTGCACCATTCCTCTAGCCACGTAGTCATTTGAAATATCCTCCTATTTCTACTCTGACTAGCACGTGGCACTGGTAGCAATCCTGAGATTACTACCTTTGAGGTCCTATTTTTTAATTTACCTCCTAACTCCCTATATTCTGCTTTTAGGACCTCATCCCCTTTTTTACCTATATCGTTGGTGCCTATGTGCACCACGACAGCTGGCTGTTCGCCCTCCCCCTCCAAAATGTTCTGTAGCCGCTCCGAGACGTCCTTGACCCTTGCACCAGGGAGGCAACACACCATCCTGGAGTCTCGGTTGCGGCCGCAGAAACGCCTACCTATTCCCCTTACAATTGAGTCCCCTATCACTATAGCTCTTCCACTCTTTTTCCTCCCAGCCTGTGCAGCAGAGCCGCCCATGGTGCCAGGAAGTTGGCTGCTGCTGCCTTCCCCTAAGTCATCCCCCCCAACAGTATCCAAAGCGGTATATCTGTTTGAGAGGGGGATGGCCACAGGGGACCCCTGCACTACCTGCCTGCACCTCCTACTCTACCTGGTGGTCACCCATTCCCTGTACACCCTTCACCTGCGGTGTGACCAACTCACTAAACGTGCTATCCACGAGGTTCTCAGCATCGCGAGTGCTCCAATATGCATCCAGCCGCAGCTCCAGCGCCGCAATGCAGGCTGTCAGTAGCTGCAGCTGGATACACGTCCCGCACACATGGTCGTCAGGGACACCGGAAGGGTCCCTGATTTCCCACATAGAGCAGGAGGAGCACAACACGGGGCTGGGCTGTCCTGCCATGACTTACCCTTTAATTAATTGAACTTTAATTAAATCAAATCAATACCACCAATTTCACTCAATTAAATGAATTACTCAAGGGCCCTTGGTTACTAGCACTAGAAATTATAATCACAAAATTAAGATCTTCGAAACTTTATAAACTATGAACCTTAACTATCAAACTATAAAGTAGTATAAATACTAACCTGCCGTACTCACCCAATCAGCCGCTCCCTCCAGCCCACGTCACGTTTTGAATCGTAACGTGGCTCTGGAACGCTGCCGCCGGTCTGAGATTGGTAAACCTCTGCAAACAAAAGCCCGCGAAAGTGAGTTTAGATACTCACCGGGCCTCGGCTCTCTCCGCCCCCGACACCAGCCTCTGTAAACAAAAGCCCGCGAAAGTGAGTTTAGATACTCACCGGGCCTCGGCTCTCTCTGCTCCCGACAGCAGCCTCTGCAAACAAAAGCCCGCGAAAGTGAGTTTAGATACTCACCGGGCCTCGGCTCTCTCCGCCCCCGACACCAGCCTCTGTAAACAAAAGCCCGCGAAAGTGAGTTTAGATACTCACCGGGCCTCGGCTCTCTCTGCTCCCGACAGCAGCCTCTGCAAACAAAAGCCCGCGAAAGTGAGTTTAGATACTCACTGGGCCTCCTGATATACACTCACCCCCTTTAGGTTAGAGGAGGTGGAAGGGTGTTGTGCGACTTCTCACATTGGAAGATTAATACCAGTGCATCCACTGTCTCTGCAGCTACCTCTTTTAAAACCCTAGGATGCAGGTCGTCAGGTCCAGGGGATTTGTCGCCAATTTGTCCCATTAATTTCTCCAGTACTATGGGCTGGATTTTCATTGACCCGTGGAGGTGGGTTTGGAGGCGTGTGGGGGGTTAAAATTGTGAAAACTGGCAGGCGGGCAGAAGCCCGCCTCAATCCCGCCTCCATGCAATTTTCATTAAATCGTGTCTGCTGGTCCCGACTCCATCCCGCCTCTTAGAGGTGGGATAGGCTGTTAAGGCCCTTAACAAGCACTAAATTGCCTCTATAATGCCATTTTGAAAGGCCTTTGTGATTTTAACCCTTTTTCTCGTGAAGCACGCCTGTTAAACCTGACGGCAGCATATTTTGATGACTGACTGACTGTACATGGATGCATATATGGATGGATGGGGAGGAGACATATCTGGGAGTGGTGGTGTAAAAATATCTGGGAGCAGACTTAGGGCTGCTGCTCATTTTGCATCCAGGTCCTCTCACAGCAAAGGCCAGGCAGTCTCTGACCTTCAATGCAGCAGCAATGATGACATCATCAGAGGCGACTTTCAGACTGAAAACACTAATTGGGTCATGGGTTCCCACATGCTGGACCTCAATTGCCCAATTAGGTGAAAATTGTATCAATCTCCCACATCCAATTGCAGTCGGGTGGATAACATGGAAAGTGGATGACACGACCCCAACCCGCCCCAGTATCAAAATCCAGTCCAAAGTCTTTACTTTTACTGATTTCTTTAAGTTCCTCATTCTCTCTAGACCCTTGGTTCCCCATTATTTCCAGAATGTTTTTGTCTCTTCTACCATGAAGACAGATACAATGGGCTGGATTTTGATACTGGGGCGGGTTGGGGTCATGTCATCCACTTTTCGTGTTATCCACCCGCCTCAATTGGATGTGGGAGATTGATGCAATTTTCACCTAATTGGGCAATTGAGTTCCAGCATGTGGGAACCCATGAACCAATTAGTGTTTTCAGTCTGAAAGTCGCCTCTGATGATGTCATCATTGCTGCTGCATTGAAGTCAATTTCAAAGGTGGAATGACGGCAAAGGCTGCCAGTTCGTTCTGATCCCAACTGCAAATCCTGGGCCATTACGTTTAATTAAAATGATCATTTATTATTTTTACACTTCAAGCCGTCACATTCCAGTAGTGTACAACTCACTCGCAGCTTGGGTGTGCACGGTGTTGGGTTTGGCCGGTGCCAACATCAATGGGTGCATGTGCCTCAAGGATTTTTGGACTTTTAAAATGGAGACGCACGTGGGCTGCGTTTTAAAAATGGAGTTTGGACTTTTGGACTTTAAAAGGGACTGCCTGTTGGTTTCTGTGAAGATAGCAGGATTTGTCTGTCTTTTGGGTTGTCATGGGACCTGTCTCAACGCTGACGTCATGAAAGGCCTTTTCATATTCGAACTTGTGTGATTTGGGGAAAACCACCTTTTGTCCATGGAGCCAGGATGGCTGGATGGACAATGAGGTTTGCAGGCCAAAAGTAACACCTCTGGACTCTTTCAATGAAGGAGCAGTCAAGAACTTAACAAACAGTTAGCAATTCGAGAACTGCTCATCTACAGTAATGGCCTACCATTGTTTTCTTCAAGATAACCAATTCAGGACAAAGACAGCACCAGGAAGGCCAACTAGCATCTCTGCGACCATGGTAACCAGGAATCGCCAAGCAAGTTTTGTGTATTGCAGGGGGTATAAACATGCTGAACTTTGGGGATGCAGGGCTTGCTTGCTTTCCCTCTACCATCTGGGACGGGGGTTCTCCGCGTAACTACGTGTCCGTCAACTCTCCAGGAATGCCCGAAGTGAGCGCCTCGCCGTACCGCCTGAACGTAACTCTCCAGGCCTCATCGCATGCCTCTGTTAGGCACGGTTTTGTCTCTGGAGTCGAACGGAGCCGGGACCGCATGAATCAACGACAAGGGCTGGTAATTATATCCAGCATACACCTTTAGAAATCCCCAGGACTGCCTGCGTGTTTTGCTGCTGAGGAACTGCAAGTGTCCAAGACGCAGGCTAACACGGGTGTGTGTGTGAGGAGGCTTCCAAGTGTGGGTTCTGACCAAACCGGGAGAGGGGTTTAGTTAGAAGGGTTTTTCCATTATCTAGGCTTAGATTCTGGGAAGGGGTTGGTTCGGCATAACCAACAGGGTGGGTATTTTAGTCTAAGATTATAAGCTAGTGTCCATGGTCACCTACTCGTTCCGCCGTAAGTGAAAGGAGTAGGGATTGTCGTTTTTGTGAGTGTAATAAAAGGAATCGATCTTTGACCAACCTGAACCGTTTTGTTTTGTCTGAGTCAATTATAATCTATCCATAGTAACTCCTTGGGTCCGAACTTGGGGGTTGTGGGGCTTGTGGTTCGCGGTATAATTCGGAAGACCAACCGGGTGGCATCCGGTCACGGCCGGGTTACACAGTAATCCCGCTGGGGACGCTGCGCATCGGGCATAGGAGAAGACCTATCTGGCCTTGGTCTCTCTCTCTGTGTGGGATTACCCGCTAATCGACGGGCTGGGCAGGGACTATTGGCAAAAGCTCCTGCCGTCCAAGGGAAACAACCCAAACCGGGGAGTTTTTGTGGCACGGGTCGACTCAAGGGAGAGTCATAGAAACACGGGGCTCACAAAAACACCCTACAACGGGTAGTTATTACATAGAAACATAGAAACTAGGAGCAGGAGTAGGCCATTCGGCCCGTCGAGCCTGCTCCACCATTCAATACGATCATGGCTGATCATCCAAATCCAGTACCCTGTCCCTGCTTTCTCACACAGAATCCCCATCGAGCCTGCACCGACACATATCCCACCCTATCCCCGTAACCCCACGTATTTAATTCCCCCTAACATATCCCATCCTATCCCTGTAACCCCACATATTTAATCCCCCCCTAACACTAAGGGTCAATTTATCATAGCCAAATCAACCTAACCCGCACATTTTTGGACTGTGGGAGGAAACCGGAGCACCCGGAGGAAACCCACGCAGACACGGGGAGAATGTGCAAACTCCACACAGACAGTCACCCAAGGCCAGATTCGAACCCGGGTCCCTGGCGCTGTGAGTCACCAGTGCTAACCACTATGCCACCGTATTGCCAGCAGTGATGCGATTGGACGAAATGTTAACCCTAATCCTAGTCCACTCCCACTCCACTCTGCACAGTTTTAAGAGCCAGTAACCTGGTTATTTTGGCTTACAACAGCTGGCTGAGGAATTTGATAAAATGGTCGTACAACAGCATCACTCCCACCCCTGGCAGTGCTCGAACATTTGGCTTCTCCAACATTGTTTACAAACACTAGGCAGCGCCTATTTTTCCCACTCATTCTCAGGATGTGGCTGTCGCTGGCAAGGCCGGCATTTATTGCCCATCCCTAGTTGCCCTGAAACGGTGATGGTGGACCTTCTTCTTAAACTGCTGTAGCAGTTTTGTACAATTGAGTGACTCGCTGGGCCACTTCAGAGGGTGGTTAAGAGTCAACCATGTTGGTGTGGGACTGGAGTCACATATAGGCCCAGACCGGGTAAGGACGGCAGGTTTCCTTCCCTAAAGGACATTCGTGAACCAGTTGGGTTTTTATGACGATCCGACAGCTTCACAATCACTGAGACCAGCTTTTTATTTCCAGAATTTTAAAACTGTATTCAAACTCACGTTCTGTAGATTATTAGTCCAGTAACAGAAGCACTACACTACCGTACACTTATACAAATATCGCTGGCAATAAAATGTTGATCCGAAGGAAAAACTATTCATCTCCTGAGCTGACATAACAACAGCCACTACACTTCAAACTGAATTCAACGCTGCCAGCCCTAGTTAGCTACAGGGCGTTAAGAGTCAACCACACTGTCTGTCCTGTTCTTGTAGCCAAGGTGTTGATGTGACTGGTTCAGGTAAATTTCTGGTCAATGGTGTCCCCCAAGATGTTGATGGTGGGGGACTCGGCGATGGGGGTGCCATTGAAGATCAAGGGAGTTGTCTGGGCTGTGTCTTGTTGGAGATCGTCATTACCTGGCATTTATGTCCCACTCTAGGCTGACACTCCAGTGCAGTGCTGAGGGAGTGCTGCACTGTCGGAGGTGCCGTCTTTCGGATGAGACGTTAAACCGAGGCCCCGTCTGCCCTCTCAGGTGGATGTAAAAGATCCCAAGGCACTATTTCGAAGAAGAGCAGGGGAGTTCTCTCCGATGTCCTGGCCAATATTTATCCCTCAATCCACATAACAAAAACAGATTACCTGGTCATTATCACATTGCTGTTTGTGGGAGCTTGCTGTGCGCAAATTGGCTGCCGAGTTTCCTACATTACAACAGTGACTGCACTCCAAAAGTACTTCATTGGCTGTAAAGCGTTTTGAGACGTCCGGTGTTCATGAAAGGCGCTATAGAAATGCAAGACTTTCTTTCTTTCATTGTATGTGGCACAAATGTTACCTGCCATTTGCCAGCCCAAGCCTGGCTGTCATCCAGGTTGTGCTGTAGACTGGCACGGGCTGATTCATTATTGGAGCTGAACACTGGAATCATCAGTGAACAGCCTGACTCTTCACCTTGTGGCAGAGGATAGGTCATTGATGAATTTGATTGAGCCAAGGATGCTTCTCTGAGGAGCTCCTGCAGCATTGTCCTGGGGCTGCAATAATTGGCCTCCAATAATCACAACCATGTTGCTTTGTGTTAAGTATGGATCCAGCCTCTGGTGGGTTTTCCCAGTGACTCCCGTTGAACTCAGTTTGGGTTAAATGTTGCACTAATGATTAGCTAAGAAATAAGCCCATTTCAGAAACAAAGGAGAGAGCTGAATTAGGGCCATTTCAGCATGAGTAGGATGTTCTGCTGGTGCTGTGACCAACCAACACCACCACCACCAACCAACCAACCCCCCTGACCTCCCCAACCAAACCCTCCCCCCAACCAACACCCCCACCTCCCCAACCAAACCCTCCCCCCAACCAACCCCCTCCCCTGAACCAACCCCCTCCCCTGAACCAACCCCCTCCCCTGAACCAACCCCCTCCCCTGAACCAACCCCCTCCCCTGAACCAACCCCCTCCCCTGAACCAACCCCCTCCCCTGAACCAACCCCCTCCCCTGAACCAACCCCCTCCCCTGAACCAACCCCCTCCCCTGAACCAACCCCCTCCCCTGAACCAACCCCCTCCCCTGAACCAACCCCCTCCCCTGAACCAACTCCCTCCCCCTGAACCAACCCCCTCCCCCCAACCAACCCCCTACCCCACCCCAAACCAACCCCATCAAAAACTGAGTAACTGGTCATTCATCTTTTCACTATTTAAGAAACGTTTTGTGTGCAAACTGGCTGCTGCATTTGCTTACAGCAGAGACTGCTCCTTAAAAGTAATCTATTGATTTCAAGGTTATATGGGACACCCTAATATTGTGATTTTCTGCGATAATTATTTTAATAAAATACAATGCTTGTATTTCTATGGTGCTTCTCACTAGGGGTTACTCACAGAATCATAGAAATTTACGACACAGAAGGAGGCCATTTGGCCCATCGTGTCTGTACCGGTCAAAAAAGAGCCATCCAGCCTAATCCCACTTTCCAGCTCTTGGTCCGTAGCCTTGCAGGTTACAACACTTTTATCCAAGCATATCCAAGTACTTTTTAAATGCGGTGAGGGTTAGTCATAGAGTTATACAGCACGGATAGAGGCCCTTCGGCCCATCGTGTCCGCGCCGGCCATCAAGCCCTGTCTAATCTAATCCCATATTCCAGCATTTGGTCCGTAGCCTTGTATGCTATGGCATTTCAAGTGCTCATCCAAATGCTTCTTGAATGTTGTGAGGGTTCCTGCCTCCACAACCCTTTCAGGCAGTGAGTTCCAGACTCCAACCACCCTCTGGGTGAAAAAGTTCTTTCTCAAATCCCTTCTAAACCTCCCGCCCTTTACCTTGAATCTATGACCCCTTGTTATAGACCCCTCTACTAAGGAAAAAAGCTCCTTAGTATCCATCCTATCTATGCCCCTCATAATTTTGTACACCTCAATCATGTCCCCCCTCAGTCTCCTCTGCTCCAAGGAAAACAAACCCAATCTGCCCAGTCTCTCTTCATAGCTGAAGCACTCCAGCCCGGGTAACATTCTGGTGAATCTCCTCTGCACCCTCTCCAAAGCGATCACATCCTTCCTGTAGTGTGGCGACCAGAACTGCACACAGTATTCCAGATGTGGCCTAACCAGTGTTTTATACAGCTCCATCATAACCTCCTTGCTCTTATATTCTATGCCTCAGCTAATGAATGCAAGTATCCCATATGCCTTTTTTACCACCTTATCCACCTGTTCCGTCGCCTTCAGGGATCTGTGTACTTGCACACCAAGATCCCTCTGACCCTCCGTCTTGCCTAGGGTCTTACCATTCATTGTGTATTCCCTTGCCTTGTTAGTCCCTCCAAAGTGCATCACCTCGCACTTTTCCGGATTAAATTCCATTTGCCACTGTTCCGCCCATCTGACCAACCCATCTATATCGTCCTGCAGACTGAGGCTACCCTCCTCGCTATTTACCACCCTACCAATTTTTGTATCATCCGCGAACATACTGATCATACCTCTTACATTCATATCCAAGTCGTTAATGTAGACCACAAACAGCAAGGGACCCAGCACCGATCCCTGTGGTACCCCACTGGCCACAGGCTTCCAGTCACAAAAACAACCTTTGACCACCACCCTCTGCCTTCTGCCACTGAGCCAGTTTTGTATCCAATGTGCCAAGGCACCCTGGATTCCATGGGCTCTTACCTTCTTGACCAGTCTCCTGTGCGGGACTTTATCGAAGGCCTTACTGAAATCCATGTATACCACATCCACTGCGTTACCCTCATCCACACACCTAGTCACCCCCTCAAAAAATTCAATCAAATTAGTCAGACATGATCTTCCCTTGACAAAGCCATGTTGGCTAACCCTGATTAATCCTTGCCTCTCCAAGTGGAGACTGATTTTGTCCCTCAGAATTTTTTCCAATAATTTTCCTACCACTGATGTTAGGCTCACTGGCCTGTAGTTCCCCGGTTTTTCCCTACTCCCTTTCTTGAATAATGGTACTACATTAGCGGTTCTGCCTCTACCACCCTTTCAGGAAGTGAGTTCCAGACCCCTACCACCCTCTGGGTGAAAAAGGTTCTCCTCAACTCCCCTCTGATCCTTCTACCAATTACCTTAAATCTATGCCCCCTGGTTATTAACCACTCTCCAAAGGGAAATAGGTCCTTCCTATCCACTCCATCTAGGCCCCTCATAATTTTATACACCTCAATCAAGTCTCCCCTCAACCTTCTCTGTTCCAAAGAAAACAACCCCTATATCATTGCAGTAAAACGTCTTTACTCTTATACTCAAATCCTCTTGTAATAAAGGCAAACATATCATTTGCTTTCCTAATTGCTTGCTGCATTGCTGTGCCTGCATGTTAACTTTCAGTGATTCGTGTACAAGGACACCCAGGTCCTTTTGAACACCAATATTTTCCAATCTTTCGCCATTTAAAAAATACTCTGCTTTTCTATTTTTCCTACCAAAGTGGATAACTTCACATTTCTCCGCATTATATTACATTTGCCATGTTCTTGCCCACTCACTTAGCCTGTCTATATCCCCTTGAAGCCTCTTTGCATCCTCCTCACAACTTACATTCCCACCTAACTTTGTATCATCAGCAAACTTGGATATATTACATTTGGTCCCCTCATCCAAATCATTGATACAGATTGTGAATAGCTGAGGCCCAAGCACTGATCCTTGCGGTACCCCACTAGTTACAGCCTGCCAACCCGAAAATGACCCGTTTATTCCTACTCTCTGTTTTCTGTCCGTTAACCAATCCTCAATTCATGCTAGTATATTACCCCCAATCCCATGAGCCCTAATTTTGTTTAATAACCTCTTGTGTGGCACCTTATCGAATGCCTTCTGAAAATCCAAATACACCACATCCACTGGTTCCCCTCATCTATTCTGCTAGTTACAACCTCAAAAAACTCTAACAGATTCATCAAACATGATTTCCCTTTCATAAATCCGTGTTGACTCTGCCCAATCCTATTATTATTTTCTAAGTGCCCTGTTACCACATCCTTAATAATAGATTCTAGCATTTTCCCTACTACTGATGTCAGGCTAACTGGTCTGTAGTTCCCCATTTTCTCTCTCCCTCCTTTCTTAAATAGTGGGGTTACATTTGCTACCTTCCAATCTGCGGGAACCGTTCTAGAATCATTGGAATTTTGGAAAATGACAACCAATGCAGCCACTATCTCTATAGCCACCTCTTTTAAAACCCTAGGATGTAGGCCATCAGGTCCAGGGGATTTATCAGCTTTCAGTCCAATTAATTTCTCCAGTACTATTTTTTTACTAATACTAATTTCTTTCAGTTCCTCATTCTTGCTAGACCCTTGGTTCACCACTATTTCCGGGAGGTTTATTGCGTCTTCTTCCGTGAAGACAGACACAAAGTATTTGTTTAATTTCTCTGCCATTTCCTTATTCCCCATTATCATTTCTCCTGTCTCAGCCTATAAGGGACCCACGTTTACTTTAGCTAATCTTTTCCTTTTTGCATACCTATAGAAGCTTTTACAGTCTGTTTTTATGTCTCTTGCTAGTTTACTCTCATATTCTATTTTCCCTTTCTTTATCAATTTTTTGGTCCTCCTTTGCTGGAAAGGAATAAAGGAAAGTATCCCATATGCCTTGTTAACTGCCTTATCTATCTGTCCTGCTACCTTCAGGGATCTGTGGACATGCACTCCAAGGTCCTTCTGTTCCTCTACACTTCTCAGTATCCTACCAGATATTGTGTTTTCCCTTGCCTGGTTAGACCTCCCCAAATGCATTACCTCACACTTCTCTGGATTGAATTCCATTTGCCACTTTTCTGCCCACCTGACCAGTCCATTGATATCTTCCTGCAGTCTACAGCTTTCTTCCTCACTATCAACCACACGGCCAATTTTTGTATCATCTGCAAATTGCTTAATCATGCCCTCTACATTTGGCTAAATCATTGATATATACACCACAAAAAGCAAGGGACCTAGTACTGAGCCCTGCGGAACCCCACTGGAACAGCCTTCCAGTCAGAAAAACACTCGTCCATCATTACCCCTTGCTTCCTGCCACTGAGCTAATTTTGGATCCAACTTGCCACTTTCCCTTGGATCTCATGGGCTCTTACTTTTCTGACCAGTCTGCCATGTAGGACCTTGTCAAAAGCCTTGCTAAAATCCATGTAGACAACATCACACACTCTTCCTTCATCGACCCTCCTTGTTACCTCCTCAAAAAATTCAGTTACTGTTTGACATGCAGTGACTGTTGTTAAGTTTTTGAAAGCATCCCCTGCACAAGTGCATCAGTCTTGCAAGTATGATGGTGGCTGCATCTATGGAAACAAAGATTCCAGCAAATCTGGTGCATTGATATAAAAGACACCTCCACAGTTTCATGGTCATCTGCGGTTAGAAACCCATTAAATATTGGCCCAGAAATTAAACATCGATGGTTGCCGCAGGGGTAAGGATTCCCCGCGATATCGCACTCCGCGCCTACCTTTTTGTTTCGGGCCCACACGAACTTCAGTTTCAGGGCCTCTCCCTGTTGCCGGCGTGCAGTACTTGCATGTCCCAGAGGCGCAATTAGTTCGTGCGAGCTCTGGGATCACGTGGGCCAGTTAGAGCCAATGGCAGCACACCATCTTTCATTCATAATTTTGACAGCAAGGGCTGTCAAAGCTATGAATACTACAAGCCCCCAAAAGAACAGCTAAACAAACCTCAATTAAATTTTTTTTAAAAACATCACATTAATAAAATAACTATAGTTAAATAAATTAACCACTTTAAACAAAAAATTACATTTTTGAAAAAATTTAAATTCTTTTTAAAAGTTATAAAAATAAACTTACCTTTCTTTAAAGTCTCTAAAAAAGATAAACCTGTTGAAAAAATTTAAAATAACACTTAATTAACTACTTACCTTGTTAAAAGGGGGTCCTACGCCTGCTTTCTTTATGTGTAAAATCTTCACCACTTACCTGCGCGTTCAAACCTGAAAAAAAAACTAAGTGCACTGCGTGCGCACAGCCTGCAGCGCGCACGCGGTTCACTTAGGAACCGCCCCCTTTGCAATACACGAAGTGCCGGTTTCCCGCGCATGCGCAGTGCATGCAGGAAACCGGCAATTCGGGACCTAATACGCGAGAGTACACAGTGCGTACTCTCCCGCATTAGGTCTAATTTTCGGGCCATTACCTTGAGATTCATAGGGACATTAAGGCTGCACAGAAAGCCCAACCCACTCACACACTGGGCTATCGAGTCGAAGTTTCAGCTTCAACATCACAAACTCCACCAGTCCTACAAGCTCTGAAGTGAAAACAAAAGGAAAGTGTATTCCCCCTTGAGCTTATGATGTTTTTAATGTTGGGAAAACCCTGCCAGGATCTATAAAGACATTTCACCTAAATACGAATGGGTTGTGCCCAACCCATTCACCTGTCTTTTCAGGTTCCAGATCTTGACCAACCTGCTCTTTCCAGCATTCCCTGAATGCCTTGTGAGCCTTGGGTGTGGTCAGTCACACTGAGGAAGAACAATCCCCAATCACTAACACAAAAGCAAAATACTGCAGATGCTGGAAATCTGAAATAAAACAGAAAGTGCTGGAAGTACTCAGCAGGTCAGGCAGCATCTGTAGAGAGAGAAACAGAGTTAACGCTTCAGGTCGATGACCTTTCATCAGATGCTGCCTGACCTGCTGAGTATTTTCAGCACTTTCTGTTGTTATTTACGTCTCATTTGCTCACGTTTTTGTAGAAACAAATATTCAATTCTAACTGAGAAATATCTGCAACACAGATACATTGAGCCCAGAAAAATGGGGCATTTCAAAATTTACAGTGCTTGCAATTGGTTAAAACACTGGATAATCCCAGAATGTGCAGCAATTGACGTCTACCTTGCCCAAAAATGCTCGTAGCCCTGCCCTGCACTAGGTTCCACTCGCCCATCATCCCCCTCCTCACTGACCAACATTGGCTCCCGATCCCCAAACACATTCAATATTTTTTTTTTCATTTGTTTTTATCGGATGTGAGCGTCGCTGGCAAGGCCGGCATTTATTGCCCATCCCTAATTGCCCTTGAGAAGGTGGTGGTGAGCCGCCTTCTTGAACCGCTGCAGTCCGTGTGGTGAAAGTGCTCCCACAGTGCTGTTAGGGAGGGAGTTCCAGGATTTGGACCCAGTGACGATGAAGGATCGGCGATATACTTTTAAGTCAGGATGGTGTGTGACTTGGAGGGGAACTTGGAGGTGGTGGTGTTCCCATGCACTTGCTGACTTGTCCTTCTAGGTGGTAGAGGTCGCGGGTTTGGGCGGTGCTGCCGAAGAAGCCTTGGCAAGTTGCTGCAGTGCATCTTGTAGATGGTACACACTGCAGCCACAGTACGCCAGTGGTGGAGGGAGTGGATGTTTAAGGTGGTGGATGGGGTGCCAATGAAGCGGGCTGCTTTGTCCTGGATAGTGTCGAGCTTCTTGAGTGTTGTTGGAGCTGCACTCATCCAGGCAAGTGGAGAGTATTCCATCACACTCCTGACTTGTGTTGTGGGATTTCTCTCTGCCCCAAAGCAGATGGAGACGAGCGTGTCCTGGTTCCCAGTGATCTTTATTCAAGCTCGTGCAGGGAGAGGCCCTCTCAGTCTGGGCTGAGATGGGAGACGAATTTTTACATTCGAGCAGTTGGCTTATATACAATCTTACATCTTGTTTCCTTCACATCTTCGGGACTTGGCCAATTAATTGTCCAAGTCATGTACACTTAATCACATCTCCACAAAACACATCGGGGAAGAAATTCGGTTGCTTTGCGCCTCACGTTAGTGCCCTCTTGGGCGCTAACGGGGCGCAAAGCAACTAGCGCCCGGGCGCGGCGCCGCCAATGCCTCCCGTGAAATTCAGCGGGAGATTAGCGGTGGCGGTAACCGTCAGCACCCCATGGTGCTGCGCCACAGGCAATGACGTCATCGCCGTGCACAGCTCCCCGCTCGCGCCCCGGCCGCAATCTTCGGTAGTGCCCCCTGACTTACCACCGGACGCTATGTCCAACGGTGTCAGATGGGCCTACCTGCGGCCGGGGCAGCGTAATTAAAGGCGAGGTGCCGGGCGGCCATTTTTGTTGCTGGCTGCTTGCCAGCACCTGCCTCCGTTGCCGTCCCTGACCTCCTGAGCACCCCCCCCCCCACCCCCGGCGGAGTGCCAGCTGTGCTCCATGAGCCCAGCACTTCTCCTGAGTGCCGAGCTCTTTTGCCGGCACTCCGATCCCCGGTGGCCCAGCTGGGCCCCGGGTCGCACTGCGCAAGGCCCCTCCCCTTTAAGAAGGGGAGGAAGGCCTGCAGTACCGCGGCGCAATGTGCACCCTAAGAGGGAGGCGGGGCGCTTCCAGTAGCGCCCCACTTCCCTCTTGGGGCGCTACCGATGAATTTCGGCCGCGGGGCGCTAATTTTTTTGCGACGCTAAAAGTAGCGCCCCAGCGAAGTTAGCGCCCCAGAGGGGGCGCGACTCAATTTTTCCCCCATCTTGTTTATCTCATTTGCCCTGTTTCCACATCTGCCATTGTTCTATCCAATTTACGTACACTTAACCACATCTTCGCAAATCACATCTTGGCGGCCCATTGTTCAATGTATGGCCTCCTTGCCTTCTTTTACTCCCCCAATCATCGTGTAATATGCTTTTTCCAACTGTCCTTGTTCTGCCAGACTTCTCCTTTATTACATCAGCCAGCTAGTCAGTTAAGCCGCTAATCTAACTTTTAATTCCTTCAGTCCCCCTTTTTGGCCTTTGGTGATAGCCCAAGATGGCCAACTAACTTCACCTGCCCATGCTCCTCACCACATCACTGCTGGCCAGGCAGGTGGTTGGATTCGCACGGGTGTGGCTACTTAAACTACCTCTTACATTCCCTGCTTCTCTACCAATCTATACTGTGTTTTAACAACAGTTTTAGCAATGGTTCGGTTACGGCGTCATTTACATCGAGTACAATATTCAAACATAAGTATGGTGACAATTAGCAACTGCACCACCACCAATACATGAGATGTAATTCTGATCCAGGGGTGAATGTCCACCCTAATACCCCAGTCCCAAAGTGTCTGCCAGCATGAGGCATCTTCCAGCTTGGCCTCCACATCCTTCCCCAGTTGTTTGACCTCCTGCTCAATTCGGTGATACTGCTTAATTATCGCCCCGGCCTCTTTCCTCAGTTCCAGTAGGTGTTCTGGTAGTTTCGGGATGTCATTCCCCTCAGGGAGTACATTATTCGAGCATGCTGTCCTTTAGGTCCTCAGTTGGACTCGCCCGTTCCTCGTGGGATGACCATCGGTAGGTTATGGTTGCATGTCCGATCGTTGTTGGGGCCTGGGGGCAGAAGCAGAAACTTGAGCTGGTCACTGGGCACCGGATGTTACCATACTGGTATTGGGATTCACTGGTGGTCACACAGTATTCTCCTTTTCCCCGGTGTGCTGCTTGCATTGACTCATGGTGGGCACTGGAAATTTCAAGGGTACAATTTAGGGTGGTGTTGAAGCCGTGAAAGGATATTTACTAGTCCTAGCCCCTTTAGGGCTACCCCGGATCAGGCGTATATCTCAGACGTTCACTTTCAACTAAAGTTTGAGGTAGCCGAATCCTAAAGACTCTTAATTGGGTCTGAAGGTCCGGGCTATCTCTTCCTAAAGCAAAGGAACAACCCGAGAATGTTACCGTCCTCCAGATAGTGCTTCTAATAAGTTTAGCTAGACTGTAACATCCCGGATATTATGAGGGTTCGGAAACCTCCCTCAGAATTCTGTAACTCTTCACCAAAGAGTGTACAGAGATTTAGTTTGCGAGTTTTTGATACAGAAGACTTATGTGAGACAATTCTAAAAATATATAGAGATTTATTAAAGAACCGACATGCAATTTACAGTTGGTGAATCAGTCAATCGCAACATTAACAATTCTAAAAAGAGAAAAAATACCATCTTATTATTAACAGGGAATCTTACTTTTAAATCTTAACTTCGCTACAGTATTACTGTTCTTAAAGTTTTCTATACAGGATATCCATCAATATCAAATACCTTTGATCCCCGAGGTACAAAGAGTGGTAGACCACAGAGCTGCCTCTGTAGCCAAGAATCGCTTTGCTCGATTAAAGCGAGTCTGATATCCCATTTGAAACTTCAATATTTATACCCTTTTCCAGTGGTATTTCCTTTAAAGTTTCTGCTGATGCAAGTTAATTATCCCTATTCATCTTTCTGCCGACCTCTGCAATTCTTAATGCTACATCAGCCAGAATCTTGTCTCATCTCCAGGTGTTCTAGGGTCACCATATAAAACGGTGTGAAAGGCAGGCGTTCCTTATTTTGTCATCTTTACAAGGGCAGATGTTCCTTATCTTATGTGCCATATTTACGAAGTTTAAATTAGAACACCTTATCCAGGGTGAACCATTGTTTTTGTTCCCAAAGGTCAGCCTGTCAGAGCCGTGCACCTTCAGTTTCAATAAGGTTATTTATTCAGGGTCAACAACTGTCTTATCTCAATAGCCAGAATTCTTTCATAGCTATTTCATAGTTAGGTTTCTAAATTTCCAAACCCAGTTTGTCATGTTTTAATAAGGCCAGAATTCTTTCATAAGATAGTGTGTTTTTCTGAATAGGTTATATGGCTTATTCCTTCACAGCTTCACATGGCTCCTGGCCCTGTCCCCACAGGATGTGGGCAGACTACGTTACTCCCCCTTTCTCTGCATCTCTCTAACAAGATCCCCGTCAAGAAGGAACCTTTCTGGGTTGCATAAGTGGGTGCGTGGTGGTACCTGAGCCAATTGCCATCTCTTATGATCCTGACATTCTCTACCTCGTAGAGGGGCTTGGATACCCTTTTCTGCAGACTGGGTATAGCTATCAGCCTCAGGTGAGTGGTAACACAATGTGTAGTTGTCGGGTAGACCTTTATAAGTCCTCGTAGGGTGCACAAAGAGCAACTGCCGCTCTCTGGCGC
Organism: Squalus acanthias; assembly: GCA_030390025.1. Classification (NCBI taxonomy): domain Eukaryota; kingdom Metazoa; phylum Chordata; class Chondrichthyes; order Squaliformes; family Squalidae; genus Squalus; species Squalus acanthias. Next base: position 97,497,913 of record CM059431.1, read on the forward strand.
CCAGTCTTGCAGTGCGCTATCCATAATCCAATCCGGCACATCTCTATTGTGGAGCTGTGCTAGATTATGTCGCACCTCCCCCACTAGCCATGCCCCATAGGCCACGCACATTCGTTCCCTAGAGGCCTGATTGGTTACGTTATGCAGGGTGGCGGTGACGTGGTTAACTGTATGGGCATGGCTTTTCCAAAACTTGCACTTACTCTAATAGGGTTTTAGCCAAGTCTTTTCCAGTCTGTCCCTGATGTCCCTCCAAATTATTTGCCTTTAACATGAGGTCCCTTAGTTTGGATGTTAAATGATTCACCTTGCTATCGATTTCTGCTATATCCAGGGAATTAACTGTGGATGCCCCTGCACTGTAAGCAGTGGCTATGTCATTTACCAGGTTCCTCTTGCGGCGAGATAGGCTCGACCGCACGCGTCCCCCAGAGGCCCGGAGGGCATCAGTAACTATCATGTCGAGGAGCCGATGGTAAAACGACCTTGTACGCCATTCGCAACATTTGGGTAACCCCATCTGGCTAATATTGAGGACAACCAAACCTATCTCATGGTGTACATTCTCAAATAAGCACCTATCAGAATCTCGGATCACGAGCCCCCCTTTGGGTCCCGAGCTATGCTGCGGACACCTCAAGGGTTCCTCCGTAGTCAAAGTGGTGGGCTTCAGGGCTCCTGTTACTGGGGTGGTCGGTGTGGTGGTGGGAGTATCCCGGGGGTTCAGCTTCCAACACCAATCATCAGAGTTGGTGCACTTGGAGGTTGGGCATAGTTCCCACCCTCCTTCTTCCTGCTGGGGTACCCCGGACATCTGAGTGAAATCTCTCCCACATCTTACTTGCATAGTTTCTCCCTGTACGCATGTTAATGTATCATCACTCTTCTTCCCGAAGCATACCGTGCTCATGTTTGTCCATTTAACAGCCATCCCCGTGTTACCCCTATCCCCTGTATCACCTGGCTTCTTGTCAAATATGCTTACACCCGTTAACCCGGAGCTACAATTTAAATACACTGTTTTATCAACTGTGACAGTTAACACCACACGTTCCCGATCGCAACTGATGTCGCTTGAGTTCTTGTAATACAGGCCTCGTTGCTCCCTTCGGTCGACTGATGTGGCTCCTTCTGTGGTTGCCGTGGCCAGGCATATCAGTAAGGTCATCCGTATTTGAGTCCTGTAGAGGGAGATAAACAGTGGACGCCGGTCGTCACCGGTTTAGTCCTTATTATTTACTGTGCTTTCGAATTTCTTAAGTTGCATCTAGTGTTTCCACCGACCTTTTCCTTTCATATTTACGCATGCGCAAGTGTCGCTGGTCATTAGGACCTCGTAGGGTCCCTGCCAGCGAGGTGCCCATCCTGGTCTGGCGGATAAGACTCTTACCATCACCCTGTCCCCTACTACGGGTAAATTTTGTTCTTCCTCCGTTTCCTCCAATTCCATATCCCTGACTATTTGTTGGTCCCTGAATTCCTGTCTCAGATCATGCAGTTGTTTGCATAGTTCCTTAATAAACCGCCTAATCCTGTCCTGGGCTGGTCCGACGTCTTCACTACCCGTGATCGTGCCCTCGGGCAGTCTCATGGCCCGCCCAGTCATTAGTTCAAACGGGGTTAGTCTGGCTGTGCGATTGGGCATAGCCCTCAGCCTCATTAGGATGCTCGGTAGTAGGTCCGCCCATCCCCTGCCGGTCTCGGCAATGGCCTTTGCGAGTGACGCCTTTAAGGTTCTATTCATTCTCTCTACCATTCCCGAGCTCTGTGGGTGGTATGGTATGTGAAACCTCTGTTTTACTCCTAATAGGGCGCGTGTCTGCTTGATGACTTTGGCAGTGAAGTGTGTTCCCTGATCTGAGTCTATTTGCAGTGGCACCCCCCATCGGGGTACTATTTCCTCAGGGAAAACCTTTGCGATGGTGGTAGCAGAGCAATCCCTTGTGGCGAATGAGGATACGACTGAAACAGAGAAGGAAGGGTGGAAAAGGAAAGGGGCAGACAAGGATGAGCATGGGATTTGGGAAAAGGAGGGACGAGTAGTAGCCCCTGAATGCTCCCGGGTCTCCATCTCCACAGCCCCCTTTGCTGCCTCGTCTGCCCACTAATTTCCCCTTTGGATACCATCCTGGACTTTCTGGTGTGCCTTGACCTTTATTACTGATGCCTGTCTGGGCCGCCTCGACCAATTCCCTTACTGTCTCCTCGTGTTGTATATGTCCCCCACCAGAGGTTATATCTCCCCGTCTGCTCCAGGCGACCATGTGATCGTGGACCACCCCAAAAGCGTATCTGCTCTCTGTGTAGATATTCGTGGTCTGGCCTTTAGCTAATTTCAGGGCTTCAGTGAGGGCCGTTAATTTGGCAACCTGTGCGGAAAGTCCCCCTGGGAGCCTCCTCTTTACCAATCGCTTAAAACGGTTGTATCTTCCTAGCTGATTCAATCCCCGTGCATCCTTCCAATTTCCACTAAGGATTAAGTTGGGCATCCCTAGCCAGGTTTGCCGGGGTACCTTGGACTTTACGAGGATGTGTATATCTTCCGGGTGAAGTGAGTGTACATCTATCATCTCCTCGAACTTATTCCAAAAGTCGGTGTTTGCATGGTTTGTTTTAGGGGTCGGGAGGTCCCTCGTCATCATCTGTTTCTCGGCTGGGGTGAACGGGACATATCGTACTGTAGTCTGAGCCTGCCCATTCCCACTTGTCTAATCTCCGTCGTAATAGGGGCCATGGTCATTTCGCCCTTCGTCCTGGTTTCGGGCAGTAGCGGGGCCGATGGTCCCACTGCGTCATATTTAGGTGGGGGCTCCCAACCCCCGTCATCATCCTGTCTGTCATAATCTGCGGCTTCCTTCTCTAATTCTCCCCAGTCAACGTCGTCATTATCGTCTGTCGCTCTAAACCTTGGTCCCAGTGCCCACACCGCACTGACCTTAACCTTTTCCTTTTCTATATAACTTTGTCCATGTTCACTGAGTCCTAAGTATCTACTAATAATTATAAGTATTCCCTTCTCTTCGTTACCCTTATACTGGGCGCCCCACCATTCCCTTTGCCTGTCCAGACTATCGTTCGGACTCCAGCCTTTCTTTTTCATTTTCTCGATTAGTTTGTTATTTTTTCCTGCTATAAATTTGGTTATGGACCCTTCCGGTCCCCAATCTTCCCCTCCTGTGGCCATTTTTTTTTATTCCTCTGGCCTGCGCAAACGGTAACTCGGACCTTCCTGCTACAACGCGGTTCTGGTTACCTACGGCGGCTCGCGGTTCTACTGCGCAGAGATCACTCCAGTACCCGCTAGTCTCCTGTTCTGATTCCCTACAGTCTCACGTCCAGCCTTCTGGGATTCCACACCTAACTATGGGTGGTAATATAAAGTACTCACCCGACCTGCGGTCCCATTATGATTGGTCGTTCGACTGCGTCCTTGGAATCCTGACGACTTCGCCAAGTTGTTGTTGGATTTCTCTCTGCCCAAAGCAGATGGAGACGAGCGTGTACTGGTTCCAAGCAATCTTTATTCAAGCTCGTGCAGGGAGAGGCCCTCTCAGTCTGAGCTGAGACGGGAGTCTAATTTTTACATTCGAGCAGTTGGCTTATATACAATCTTACATCTTGTTTCCTTCACATCTTCGGGACTTGGCCAATTAATTGTCCAAGTCACGTACACTTAATCACATCTCCACAAAACACATCTTGTTTATCTCATTTGCCCTGTTTCCACATCTGCCATTGTTCTATCCAATTTACGTACACTTAACCTCATCTTCGCACATCACATCTTGGCGGCCCATTGTTCAATGTATGGCCTCTTTGCCTTCTTTTACTCCCCCAATCATCGTGTAATATGCTTTTACCAACAGTCTTTGTTCTGCCAGACTTCTCCTTTATTACATCAGCCAACTCGTCAGTTAAGCCGCTAATCTAACTTTTAACCCCTTCACTTGTGCCTTGTAGATGGTGGAAAGGCTTTGGGGAGTCAGGAGGTGAGACACTCGCCGCAGAATACCCAGCCTCTGACCTGCTCTTGTTGCCATAGTATTTATGTGGCTGATTCAGTTAAGTTTCTGGTCAATGGTGACCCCCAGGATGTGGATGGTGGGGTATTCGGCGATGGTAATAGTGTTGAATGTCAAGGGGCGGTGGTTAGACTCTCACTTGTTGGAGACAGTCATTGCCTGGCACTTGTGTGGCGCGAATGTTACCTGCCACTTATCAGCCCAAGCCTGAATGTCGCCCAGGTCTTGTTGCATGCAGGCATGGACTGCTTCATTATCTGAGGAGTTGTGAATGGCGCTGAACACTGTGCAGTCATCAGCGAACATCCCCATTTCTGACCTTATGTTGGAGGGAAGGTCATTGATGAAGCAGCTGAAGATGGTTGGGCCTAGGACACTGCCCTGAGGAACTCCTGCAGCGATGTCCAGGGGCTGTGATGATTGACCTTCAACCACTACAACCATCTTCCTTTGTGCTAGGTATGACTCCAGCCAGTGGAGCGTTTTCCCCCCGATTCCCATTGACTTCAGTTTTACTAGGGCTCCTTCATGCCACACTCAGTCAAATGCTGCCTTGATGTCAAGGGCAGTCACTCTCACCTCACCTCTGGAATTCAGCTCCTTTGTCCATGTTTGGACCAAGGCTGTAATGAGGTCGGGAGGTTGGCGGAACCCAAACTGGGCATCACTGAGCAGGTTATTGGTGAGTAAGTGCTGCTTGATAGCAGTGTCGATGACACCTTCCATCACTTTGCTGATGATTGAGAGTAGACTGATGGGGCGGTAATTGGCCAGGTTGGATTTGTCCTGCTTTTTGTGGACAGGACATACCTGGGCAGTTTTCCACATTGTCGGATAGATGTCAGTGTTGTAGCTGTACTGGAACAGCTTGGCTAGAGGCGTGGCTAGTTCTGGAGCACAAGTCTTCAGCACGACAGCCGGGATGTTGTTGGGACCCATAGCCTTTGCTGTATCCAGTGTGCTCAGCCGTTTCTTGATATCACGCTATAGTGCTTGTGGTGTGTTGTGTGCAGGCAATGTTGTTGCTTATGGGGTGTTAAAATCCCCATCCTCATCTACACCTTCCCCCCAGCTCATGTCTTCACACAACTTTATCTCTGCAACCGCCCCAGGCTGTGTATCCTCTCCCATGCCCATCAGTCTTCTGACACTGGCCTTTTGTGCATTCCCCTCCTCCCTTCGTCTCAACATTGAGGGGACTTTCAAAGAGAGAAGTAAGAAGGTGGAGGGGTTGAGGGTCAAAGTTCCAAAAGGTAAAGCCAATTGGATTCATCGCTCTGCCACTGATGGTGAAGGGAGGGATTAACAGGAGACCAGTGTCGGGAGCAAAGTGAGCAGATCAAGGTTAGCGAGGTAGGGAACTGTCGGAGTTGTAAACAAGGAGGAGGATTTTGAATTTGGTGCATTGGGTAACAGGGGGTTAGCAAGGACAGGGATGATGGGCAAGTGGGATTTAGTGCAAGATGGAATGTGGGCAACAGAGTTTTGAATGAGTTGGGAGTTTCGGAAGGACGAAGCCAGCAAGGAGCGTTTTGGAAAAACAGTAAGTATAAGAAATATGGACAGGAGGCTCTGTGGTGGTGGAGAAAGGTCAGACTGGAAGTGGGTGATGTAGAGGTGGAAGGAGGCAGCCTTGGTGTTGGAACGTTTGTGGCGTTTGAAGTTGGAAGTTAAGTAGGACATTGAGGTTGTGTTCGACCTATCTTGCCCCCTGTGAGTACAAGTCCATCGGCTCTACAACATGTAGCTGACTGTTAGTGGCTTATATAAGTCTTTGTCCTTTACAATCCCGGGCAGCTGAGTGTTTAGCTGAGTCACCAATTCCCACTGCTACAGCCTCAGCCGGAAGAGCACTTTCACAGCATGCATATGAGTTAGCTGGGCCTCAACATGCACAAGGGCTACTTTAAAGCACAGTCGGAAATCTAGCTGAGTAACACCCCATAAACAACAACATTGCCTGCACTCCACACACCACAAGCACTGACGAGAATCACTTAACATATATGTTGCAGTCTATCATTCTCAAAATGTGCCATGAAAGATCATTCTTGACCCTGAATGCGTCTTGAAGTGAACACAGGGAATAATTTAATCTGGAGTGCATTCTGAGAAAGGACCCATTGCTGCCAGGTTTCCACCCCATGATGACTGCACTGTGGTCTCCATGGCGATATGGGACTTGCTGATGCTGCCAGGAGCTCTTTATAATATGCTAAAGTGAGGAGAATCCCATTGGTGAGCCCAGAACACATTGCCCCAAGGGTAAGTAAAGAGTTAAAAGACATGTGGCTAATGCCAGTGGAGGTGTTTTGGAGCCAAGAGCCTGATGAGACCTGGAGGTTCCCAATGGGCATTCCATACTGGAGGAGAAAGGAAAGAGAAAGTCTTGGATTTCTCCAGCACCTTTCCCCATCACCGGTCATCCCAAAGCGCTTTACAGCCAATGAAGCACTTTTTTTGACATGTAGTCACTGTTGTAATGTAGGAAATGCGCACAGCAAGCTCCCACAAACAGCAATGTGATAATGACTGGATAATATGTTTTAGTGATGCTGACTGAGGGATAAATATTGGCCCAGCGCACCGGGGATAACTCCCCTGCTCTTCTTCAAAATAGTGCCGTGAGATCTTTTACGTCCACTTGAAAGAGCAGACGAGGCCTCAGTTTAACATCTCATCCGAAAGACGGCACCTCCGACAGTGCAGCGCTCCCTCAGCACTGCACTGGAGTGTCAGCCTAGATTTATGTGCTCAAGTCTCTGGAGTGGGACTGAACCCACAGCCTTCTGACTCAGAGGTGAGAGTGCAACCCACTGAACCTCGGCTGACACATAAGAAAAGGACGAGGAGGAGGGAAGGAGAGTGAGGCAACATTTGAGGAGGATGTGCCCTATAATATATCAACCCTATTTCAAGGAATGTACAGGCTACACAGATCTTGAGAAGAGTTCTGTGTGGGAAGAGCGTGCTTCACCAAAGAGGCTATAGGAGAGCTGTGCCAACTTCTGCATGAAGACCTGCTGCCAAAGATATCTGCCCAGGCAGATCTGCCTCATTTTAGGCAGCCACAGGGGATCTGTGTAATAATACCCAGACATAACTCATCAGGTCATCTTTCAACAACAACAACAACTTGTATTTATATAGCGCCTTTAACGTAGTAAAACGTCCCAAGGTGCTTCACGGGAGTGTTATAAGACAAGAAATTTGACACCAAGCCATATAAGGAGAAATTAGGGCAGGTGACCAAAAGCTTGGTCAAAGAGGTCGGTTTTAAGGAGCGTTTTAAAGGAGGAAAAAGAGGAGAGAGAGGCGGAGGGGTTTAGGGAGGGAATTCCAGAGCTTAGGGCCCAGGCAACTGAAGGCACGGCCACCAATGGTGGAGCGATTATAATCAGGGATCCTCAAGAGGACAGAATTAGAGGAGCACAGATATCTCGGAGGGTTGTGGGGCTGGAGGAGATTAAAGAGATAGGAAGGGGAGAGCAGGAGAGTGTATTCAGTTTGGCAGGCATGTCAGACAGTATGATAAAACCATTATATATGGGATGGCAAATTGGCTTTTGCCCGTGCTGGATTTCTTTTAACTTATGATAGTTCCATATAGCTAGGATCATCATATAAGGAGTTAAATGTGTCACACAAGGTTTCCTGGGGGGCTGTGAGAAATGGGAAGATCCCAAGGGTCAGTTAGCTGAATTAATGATAAACATCTCAGGCCATCAATAAAAATTCATTTTCCCCATTTAATGTTGGTGGAATAGTGAGTCCAGATTAATTAAATCAGGAAAGGTATATTGGGCCGGATATTCCGATCCCTATGGGTGGGTACGCGCTGTGTACTCACCCGTAGGGACATCGGAAATGCCGGTTTCAGGCATACACAGCGCATGCGCTGGAAACCGGCATTTCCGATCTGTCAAGAATGGTCTTGACAGATCCTCCGGCTGCCCTCTGCGGGCGGATAGTTCTGCTTTTTGGAGACCCTCCGCCCGCAGAAAACACTTACAATTCTTGCGCCTGGAAAATGCAGGCATGTAAGGCCTGCTTTTACCAGGATAAGAGTTGAAAAAAGTTTTTTTTAAATTTCCACTGATTTATCATTTAAAAAAAGGTAAGTTTATTTTTAGCCCCGTAAAAAGCTTTAATTATCTTTTTCAAAAATTTAAAGTTTTGTTTAAAATAGTTAATTTATTTGTACTTTCAAGTCATTTTAAAAATGTGATGTTTTTTTAATGTATTTAAAGTTTTACTATGTTTTGGGGGTGATCTCCATTCATATGTTTGACAGGTCTTCCTATCAAATGTATGAAGGGAGATTCCCTTCTCTGATTGGCTCCCCATGGCCCACGTGATCCCAGGGACGCTGCGAACTACCTGTGCCCCTGGGATACGTGGGCCCTGCACACTGGCAGTTTGGAGAGGCCCAGCACCGGAATTGTGCACCTCCCGGAAGCCCTCAGGTAAGGGCGCAGATTTTTCCAGATCGCAGCCCTCCGCCCGCGGAGGCCTGCGATCGGAATATCTGGGCCATTGTCGACATGGATTTCTAAGGGTAGGGAGTTTCTCTCTCTCGCACACTATACTGTGAATTTAGCAGATAGCATAACAAAGGCTGTCTCTATTTTAAAATTCTGAGGCAGCTTACCTGCCAAGGTTTAAGCTAAAGAAGGCCCATGTTTAGAGAGAAAGGATAAACTTATCATAACCAGAAGACTCCAAAAGCCCACAGCTGTTCCAGTTGCACCCACCCTAACCCGGGCCGGACTCTGCCAGGGCCCAGATACACTGACCGCCCAACCTCCCTCCCTATCCCCAGACCAGCTGATACTGTAAATGGTTCCCTCTCCTCAGTGGGACAGTTTCCCCTTCCTTTCAAAACATATGTCAACACCCCCTCCTCAAAAAACCCAGCCTCGACTCCATCCCATCTCCAACCTCACTTCCCTCTCCAAAGTCCTGGAACGTGCTGTTCCCTGTAAATCCGTGCCCATCTTTCCCGCAACATCAACAACCTCCCCAATCAGGTTGCCGTCCCTGCCGCAGCACTGAAACGGCCCTTATCAAAGTCACAAATGACAGCCTATGTGACTGTGAGCGTGGTAAACTATCCCTCCTCATCCTTCCCGCCAGTCCACAGCCTTTGACACGGTTGACCACACCATCCTCCTCCAATGCCTCTGTATTATTGTCCAGCTGGGTGGGACTGCCCTCACCTAGTACCATTCTTATCTATCCAGTTGTAGCCAGAGGATCACCTCCAATGGCTTCTCTTTCCAACCCCACACCATTACCTCTAGAATCCCCCAAGGATCTATCCTCGGTCCCTCCTCTTCCTCATCTACATGCAGTCCCTCGCCGACATCATCCGAAGATATGGAGAGCAGAGGGGTTTAGGGAGAGGATGTTAGCTTTTTTTTAATTCATTCCTGGGATGTGGGTGTCGCTGGCAAGACCAGCATTTATTGCCCATCCCTAATTGCCCTTGAGAAGGTGGTGGTGAGCTGCCTTCTTGAACTGCTGCAGTCCGTGTGGTGATGGTACTTCCACAGTGCTGTTAGGGAGGGAATTCCAGGATTTTGACCCAGCGACGATTAAGGAACGGCGATATACTTCCAAGTCAGGATTGTGTGTAATTTGGAGGTGGTGGTGTTTCCATGCGCCTGCTGCCCTTGTCCTTCTAGGTGGTAGAGGTCGCGAGTTTGGGAGGTGTTGCCGAAGAAGCCTTCGCGAGTTGTTGCAGTACATCTTGTAGATGGTGCACACTGCAGCCACAGTGTGCTGGTGGTGGAGGGAGTGAATGTTTAAGGTGGTGGATGGGGTGCCAAACGGGCTGCTTTGTCCTGGATGGTGTCAAGCTTCTTGAGTGTTGTTGGAGCTGCACTCATCCACAAAATTATTCCATCACACTCCTTACTTGTGCCAAGGTAAGGCTTTGGGGAGTCAGAAGGTGAGACACTTGCTGCAGAATACAAGTCCCCAGATGTTGGTGAGGAGGGCTTTGTAGGGTCGACTGGGCTGGGTGTGCCATTGTCGTGTCCGTAGCCGGTGCCGAGGTTGATGCCGGATAGTCCGTCTAGTTTTATTCTTATTATTGTTTTCTCGTAGCGGTTTGGGTGGCTTGCTCGGCCATTTCAGAGAGCAGTTTAGAGTCAACCACATTGCTGTGGGTCTGGAGTTACATATAGGCCAGACCGGGTAAGGACGGCAGATTTCCTTCCCTAAAGGACATTAGGGAACCAGATGGGTTTTTACGACAATCTGATAGTTTCATGGTTACCATTACTGACACTAGCTTTTTATTCCAGATTTATTTAATTTAATTAACTGAATTTAAATTCCCCAGCTGCCGTGGCAGGATTTGAACTCACATCTCCCACGGATTATTAGTCCAGGCCTCTGGATTACTAGTACAGTAACATAACCACTATGCTGCTGTTCCCCTTGATGCTTTCATTGGTAACCAGCAACATCACTAGAGGTAGATGAGCCAGGTATATAAAGGACTAAGAAAGCGTACATACAGCAAGCGAACAGGAGTCAAGTGAATTGCCTACCTAATGCTTTGGTGAATGGAGGTGTTAAATGTCAAGGTTATTTTCAAGTTTGCATTACGTTATTGTTGGGAGCTGTACAAAGAGTAGGATGTAAGAACATATATATATGGTTTTCTACAAGGTTTGCTATACCATTGCTACAGAACACCATAGAATGCATCTATTAGGGGCACAATTAATATCAGGTTCCATGCTTCTTGTGTTAGTTTGTCACTGACTCACTGGCTTAGTATTGAACCCGAGCTGGCCGTGAGCCAGACATCTATGCTGAGAATTGCATGCATTTAGCTTGCCATAAAATCACTCAGGTATCAGATTCAACTTGTTTGCATTTTAACTTGAAAACAAAATAAAAACCGAATGATGTTATAAACCCGTGTGGATTTCACCAACTGATTTGACATCTTTTGCCCTTCGAACTGTCTCAGTCGTTTTTGTCCTCAGGCGCTGATATTCTGTTATTTTTGGCGCTCTGATCAATGTATTTGCACCATACTCCTGCCATTCTATCTTAACAAGGCCGTTGACCCATTTGTTCTGGTTAATAACTCTGATAAAACAGCACACACAGCAACTTGACATGACTGCATTACAAGTGGATTAAAAACAGAGAGAGAGGGATTTCAGTTGCGATCTCTGCCCAGAGTGTGCACCATTCCCTGGCTTCTACCACACGTGTCCTCCATCTGTTTGCTCAGAGCTACAGGAAAGTAGTACAAGATGTCCTGGCCCTACGACCCTGCACCCCCTCCCCAGGGATAGACTAGCTCCCCTGTAATGACGCAGATTTTCAAAGATAAAGGGGGGGGCATCGATAATACAGCGCTCAGAAACCTCCACGGAGACACTCTTCCAATTTCTCAAATGACCAGTCCATCCTGACCCTCACTGTTTTGGCAAAACATTTTGCCTCTGCTCCGTGTCTACCTCTGACGGCACCAAGGAGACTGTGACCACTGCACAATATGTTACTTCTTCCCATGAATAGTGCCACTAACTTAGGAACACAGGAACAGGAGGAGGCCCTTCAGCCCCTCAAGCCTGTTCCGCCATTCACTGAGATCATGGCTGATCTGTATCTTAACTCCAGCCACCCACCTTGTTTCCGTAACCCTTACCACCCTTACCCAACAAAAATCTATCGACCTCACTCGAGATTTTCAGTTGATTCCCAGCCTCAACAGCTTTATGGGGGAGAGAGTTCCAAATTTCCACTGCCCTCTGAGTGAAGAAGTGCTTCCTGACATCACCCCTGAACGGCCCTGGCTCTAATTTTAAGGTTATGCCCCCTTGTTCTGGACTCCCCCCACCAGAGGAAATAGTTTCTCTCTCTCTCCCCCATCAACTCCTTTAATCATCTTAAACACCTCGATCAGATCACCCCTTAATCTTCTACACTCGAGGGAATACAAGCCCAGTCTGTGCAACCTGTCCTCGGAATTTAACCCTTTTAGCCCCAGTATCATACTGTCAACTAATCCAGGTATCAATTAACCCAGAGAAAGGGCAGCTTTCCCTGTGTGTCACCCACCAGAGCTCCATATTTATATCCACAGAAAGTATGGAGCCTTTCACAATAGGAAATGGAATCTGCCATGCACAGAGACCCCTGTAAATAATACATCTACACTAATGAATCGAGTAATTGAGCCACATACAAGTCTATATCACACAGCTCTGTAACAAGAGCCCATAGGAAGGGTCACAATGAGGTTACCTTCTTGTGGGCGAGCATGACATGCTGTCAGACCAGGAGAGGGTCAGCCACTTACCTTAGGGGTAAGGATGGAGAAGTTGTTTGCATTTCCCACTATTTCAAAGCAAAGCCGTGTCCACCGCTGCCAGGTTTCCCCAGAGCTCAATGACTTCCACCTGGAGACCTGAGGGGAGCAGCATGGCCGAGGTACAGAGTCTTACTTCACAGAATCAGAGAATCTCACAGCACAGAAGGAGGCCATTCGGCCCATCGTGCCTGTGCCGGCTCTTTGAACGATCTCTCCAATAAGTCCCACTCCCCCTGCTCTTTCCCCACAGCCCGGCAAATTTCTCCCCTTCAACTGAATCTGCTTCCACCGCCCTTTCAGGCAGCGCATTCCAGATCACAACAACTCGCTGAGTAAAAAATATCTCCTCATCTCCCCTCTGGCTCTTTTGCTAATCATCTTCAATCTGTGTCCTCTGGTTACCCACCCTCCTGCCACTGGAAACAGTTTCTCTTTAGTTACTCTATCGAAACCCCTCATAATTTTGAACTCCTCTAAAACGCTTCATTAAAAAAAAACTAAATAAAAAATAACTCAGAGATTTTTATCAAAACACAGGCTCAAAGAACTATTCCCTCTGTGACCATGTCTAAGGTTTCAGGAAACAGAGGGGGCAGATTCTGCTTTTAGATTTTCCCATTCCATCCCTCACAGAAGTACAGTTACTTTTTTCGCCATCAACAAATTATGAACGGCTGAATCATTTTATTGGTAAGTGGAATTAGTTCATGTGGACTCTCGCATACGCTAAACATTCTGAGATTGAGTCAGCCCGACAGTAACCCCGGAGCAATGACAAATATTTGATTCTTTCGCTTTCCTGCCTTCTTGCTGGTGGTGAGGTGACATCCCATCGCCCTTGTGTCCTGTTGTGTAACCTTCGGCCCGCGGAGCACACACAGAACTCGGAGCCCAGTGACAGCAGCCTACTCCCATCCTCAATCTACATAATCACCTGTCACACTGTCAAACCAATCGCTGACTTTTTCCACCCCATTTCAGTAAAATGATCAAAACACCATAAGAAACCTCTTTCTCTGTGATGGGAAAAGAAATCACGGCTGAAAATTTAAAATTCACACTTTATCCGCACACTTCTGTAAACTAACAAGCAAATTACACCTGGAATGACCTCAGCACCAGAGTAATGATTTCTGTAGCATGGGGGAGGGGGGGGGGGGATTATCACACGCTTCTCTGTATTTTGAATAAACATTATTAAACACAGCTTTTGCACAAAATCCTTCCCTTGGCCGCCTTAGCTCGGCAGCAGTGCCCCAGATCCGGAATACGATCAGCATATGTTGGCCGAGCCATTGTTTTACACTGACCTGTATAATAAGTGTCACATCCGCAACATTACACAGCAAACCTCTGCTAATGCCGCTCTCTCCCATACAGCTGCTCATGTGCTCGCGTCACTAGAGTTTATTTAATACGATAAGTAACAATGAATGTGTTTCTGATATTTAAAAAATCGATAGCTGATTGAAAATGGATAAATACTTTTGAGGGGGGAGAATTTGGCAGGGCTCTGGGGAAAGAGCAGGAGAGTGGGGCTAATTGGATAAATCTACCAAAGCGCCAGCACAGGCACGATGGGCCGAATGGCCTCCTTCTGTGCTGTGTCATTCTATGATTTAGTGTTTAGTTCACATCTTTACCTGAGTTAAATCTATCTGTCGGTGGAAAGGCACAGCAGAAAGATTTATTAAACCGTATTTATGTGTTCGGATTATAAACTTTAAATAAAAATCAAACTTTACCGAACGTAGAAAATGGTTCCGCGTGAATAAGCAGGAGCTGACACTGAATCCACCCAGTTGGGACAAAGCCCCCTGTCCTGCTCCATCAGCCCACCCACTGCAGCGCCCCAAAGGCAGCAACATGGCCCGCCGCTGCCATCTGCTGGCTGCAGCGTGCAGTGGAGACAGGACTGGGCCAGGCTGGCCGAGGGCATGTTCCTGGCAGCTTATTCCAAACCTGCTTCTGTATTTCCACATTTACTGCGTCACATAATTCCATTCTGATTTTAATCGGAATTGGCATGCTGGCATTTTCGGTTTTTGACAGTGTCCCGAAGGAATCAAATAATAGTCTGTGTAATCAGTGCTCACCTCAGGGACAGACAGTGCCCTGTGTGTAAGGTTCAGGAAACTGCCGCTTATTGTCAGAAACACTGAGGGAGAGACCCTGAAAACCAGGATAATACAAAATGTACAAGGCGGCTCATGAGAATCAGAGAAGGCTGCCAGTTTCCAGAGCAGAGAAAGCAATAATACAATGAATATAATTGACTGGACTGCTTCCTTGTGGAATAGGCAAGAAGAGACAGCACAAGTTGGGAAAGGGTTTCTGTCCTTTAGAGTGAGGCAAAAATTGGGCGCTACCTTCGCTGGGGCGCTAAAATTAGCGAAAAAGTTAGCACCCCCGCGGCCGATTTTCCCAGGTAGCGCCCCGAGAGCTGGGCCACCAGGGATCGGGAGTGCCGGCAAACGAGTCCGGCACTCAAGAGGAGTGCCGGCTCACGGACCCCGCGGGGGGGGCAACGGGGGCAGGTGCTGGCAGGCGGCCAGCAACAAAAATGGCCGCCCGCCACCTCCCCTTTTACTAGCGCCGCCCCGGCCGCAGGTAGGCCCCCTGCCCCCAGCGGACATAGCGTCCGGCGGTAAGTCGGGGAGCGACACCCAATATTACAGCCAGGGCGCGAACGGGGCACTGCGAGCGCCGCACGGCACTAACGGTTAGCGCCACCGCTAACCCGCTAAATTCCACGGGAGGCGTTAGCGGCGCTACGCCCAGGCGCTAGTTGATTTACACCCCGTTATAGGGCGCTAACAGGAGGTGCAAATCAACCGAGTTTAGCCCCTAAGTGTGTCCGCTTCCACCACTTCCGTCGGCAGCGAGTTTCAGGTCCTCACCACTCACTGCGTAAAAAAGTTTTTCCTCACATCCCCCCCTGTATCTCTTGCCCAAAACCTGAAATCTGTGTCCACTAGTCCTTGTACCATCAACTAGTGGGAACAGCCTTTCCCCGTCTAGCCTATCCAAACCCGTCATAATCTTGTACACCTCTATCAAATCACCCCTCAACCTCCTTTGCTCTAATGAAAACAAATCCAGCTTCTCCAACCTGTTATTGTAGCTAAGATCCCCCATCCCCGGAACCATTCTGGTAAATCTCCTCTGCACCCTCTCAAGGGCCTTCACATCCTTCCTAAAGTGTGGTGACCAGAACTGGACGCAATACTCCAGTTGTGGCCTAACCAGCGCTTTATAAAGGTTCAGCATAACTTCTCTACTTTTGTACTGAATACCTCTACTTATGAAGCCCAAGGTCCCATATGCTTTGCTAACCACTCTCTCAATATGTCCTGCCACCTTCAGGGACCTATGCACATTAACTCCCAGGTCCCTCTGTCCCTGCACACTCTTTAAAACTGTGCCATTAAGTGTATATTGCCTCTCCCTGTTCCTTCTGCCAAAATGCATCACCTCACACTTCTCTGTATTAAATTCCATCTGCCACTTGTCTGCCCATTCTGCTAGCCTTTCTATGTCCTGTTGCAGTTGATTGGTATCATCCTCACTGTTGGCCACACCCCCAAGTTTGATGTCATCGACAAATTTAGAAATTCTACTCCGTATTCCAATATCCAGGTCATTTATATTAATTTAGACTAGTAATAAAAACAGCAGAGCACTCCCAGCATCCATCACACTCTCAAATAGGGAAACATAGAAGATAGGAGCAGGAGTAGGCCATTCGGCCCCTCGAGCCTGTTCTGCCATTTAATGAGATCATGGCTGATCATCCAAATTCAGTACCCAGTCCCTGCTTTCTCCCCATATCCCTTGATCCCTTTAGCCTTAAGAAATATATCTAACTCCTTCTTGAATATATTTAATGAATTGGCCTCAACTGCCTTCTGTGGTAGAGAATTCCACAGGTTCACCACTCGGTGAAGAAATTCCTCCTCTCTGTCCTAAATGGCTTACCCCTTATCCTTAGACTGTGACCCCTGGTTCTGGACTCCCCCGCCATCGGGAACATCCTTCCTGCATCTAGTCTGTCTAGTCCTGTTAGAATTTTATAAGTTTCCATGAGATCCCCTCTCATTCTTCTAAACTCTCATTTATATAGTAGTATTTTATATATATTAAAGATACGCTTGTGTATATATTATATATAAAATATTTATATATGTAAATATATATATGTACAAAAGCTAGTATACAAAAATGACCTTTTAATTCATAAACCCACATGTATCTGACCTAATTAATCTCAAACTAATAAATCAGCATAAAGATAGGCAACTGGTGTCAATTTTTCAGAGTTTTAATCAGAGGATGTTCAGGTTGCACACAAACCCTTCACTGAGAGGGTTGCTAACTAACGGTGACAGAAGTTAGAGACACACTACAGCTGTTATTCTAATGACAGGTCTGTCAGGCCCTGTACAAGAGAAGACAGAAACACACAAGTACACAGCTTGTGTACATCATAGCACAGGCACAGGAACCTGATGCCAAACAGGTATATCTACAAGTATATGTGTTCCAGAGAAGACGCTGATTATAATTCAAGAAGCAGAAGAGATTTCAGGTGAACAACACATGCAGCGTTGCTTTGATAAAGGTTGGGAATCTATGATGCCTATGTGCTGCCTGTTACAGCCAATAGGAGTGAAAGAGAGAGTGAAAGAGACAGAACAAAAGATAGAAAGAAAGAGAGCGAGAAAGAGAGAAAGAGCTTGCATTTCTATATTACCTTTCACGACCTCAGGACGTCCCAAAGTGCTTCACAGCCAATGAAGTAGTTTTGAAGTGTAGTCACTGTTGTAATGTAGGAAACATGGTAGCAAATTTCCACACAGCAAGATCCCACAAACAGCAATGAGATAAATGACATAACATTCTGTTTCAGTGGTTGAAACCGGGGAGAACTCCCCTGCTCTTCTTCGAATAGTACCTTGTGATTTTTTATGTCCACCTGAGAAGGCAGACAGGGACTCGGTTTAATGTCTCATCCGAAAGACGGCACCTCTGACAGTGCAGCACTCCCTCAGTACTGCCCCTCCGACAGTGCAGCGCTCCCTCAATACTGCCCCTCCGACAGTGCAGCACACTCTCAGTACTGCCCCTCCGACAGTGCAGTTCTCCCTCAGAACTGCCCCTCTGACAGTGCTGCGCTCCCTCAGTACTGCTCCTCCGACAGTGCAGCACTCCCTTAGTACTGCCCCTCCGACAGTGCAGCACTCCCTCAGTACTGCCCCTCCAACAGTGCAGCGCTCCCTCAGTACTGCCCCTCCGACAGTGCAGCACTCCCTCAGTACTGCTCCTCCGACAGTGCAGCACTCCCTCAGTACTGCTCCTCCGACAGTGCAGCACTCCCTCAGTACTGCTCCTCCGACAGTGCAGCACTCCCTCAGTACTGCTCCTCTGACAGTGCAGCGCTCCCTCAGTACTGCCCCTCCGACAGTGCAGCGCTCCCTCAGTACTGCCCCTCCGACAGTGCAGCACTCCCTCAGTACTGCCCCTCCAACAGTGCAGCACTGCCTCAGTATTGGGATTAGGAAATGAGTTTTTGATATATAACAGATAGATATAAAATTAAATCACCAGGTTCCAGTCTGTATTACTACAAAGCTCTGGGTGCAGATTGGGGTTTTATCCCACAAACTGTAACAATGTTCTGACTTGCCCAGTTTTCCCCAAGATTCCTCCAGATTCTGGATCTGGTTCTGCAGGAAAAACATTGTGATCACAAATGCCACATCTGCTAGAAGCTGCAATTTGCCGGCAGGATAATAGACGCCCCATGAGATTATCAAGACATAACGCAAGTTAAAAAAAAGAAAGATGATCGAAGAGCGGTGGGGGTGGGGGGAGTGAAATCAAACGCACGGGGTGGAACTAAGGAGAAATCAAAAGCCCGAAAAAAACATGGACACATGGAGAATTTTTCCAACTGATTTGAGGCGGAGAATCATGTCACTGGGGAAACAAGAGATGAAGCTTTAAGTCACGGCCTCTCTCTCTCTCTCTCGCGCCGATTCTCAGTGCTGTTCACCAGGTCAAAGACTCAGGGCCGGATATTCCGATCCCTACGGGTGAGTACGCGCTGTGTACCCACCCGTAGGGACATCGGAAATGCCGGTTTCAGGCACACCAAGCGCATGCGCTGAAAACTGGCATTTCCGATCTGTCAAGAATGGTCTTGACAGATCCTCCGGCTGCCCGGGAGAAGGGCCTCTGCGGGTGGAGAGTTCCGCTTTTTGGAGACCCTCCGCCCGCAGAAAACACTTACAATTCTTGCGCCTGATAAAAGCAGGCATAAGGCCTGCTTTTACCAGGATAAGAGTAGAAAAAAGTTTTTTTTTTAAATGTTTTCACTGATTTATCATTTAAAAATACTTTAAAAAAAGGCAAATTTATTTTTAGCCCCGTAAAATACTTTAATTATTTTTTTCAAAAACTTTAATTTTTGTTTAAAATACTTAATTTATTGTAATTTCAAGTCATTTTAAAAATGTGATTTTTTTAATTTATGTTTTTTCATTGATCTCCATTCATATATTTGACAGGTCTTCCTGTCAAATGTATGAAGGGAGATTCCCTTCTGTGATTGGCTCTCCATGGCCCACATGATCCCAGGGACGCTGCGAACTACCTGCGCCCCTGAGATACGTGGGCCCTGCGCACTTGCAGTTTGGAGAGGCCCAGGAGTAGAAGCGTGTGCGTCCCGGGAGCCCTCAGGTAAGGGCGTAGATTTTTCCAGATCGCAGGCCTCCGCCCGCGGGAGGCCTGTGATCAGAAAATACGGGCCTCAGTGTCTTATCTCCTTGCCCGACGCTCCTCCCTCCCTCCGGGGTCCCCCTCCGCACACTGTGTCCAAACACCAACCACCAACGCTGCCTCACGCATGGACCAGCTTTCTCTCTCTCCGCACTTCACCCAAAACCTGTGCAAACGCAGAGACCACGGCTCTGATTCACTCTCGTTGGATGACATCCCTTGATTGACCAGGCATCTCGGCCGCCACTTGTCCTGACTCCGATTCTGATCGGTCTATCATCACGTCAATCTTTTTATCTACACATTTTTGGCGGACCCCCGAAACCTTCTCGCAGATCCTCCAGTTTGAGAACCACTGGTGTAGTGGCTGTAACTGGACTAACAATCCAGAGAACATGATTTCAAATCCCAACAAGGCAGTTGCAAAATTTGAAATCAGTTAAAAAATTAAAAAGTGGGAAAAAATCTGGAAATAAAAAGCTGGTCTCGATAAAAGTGACCACGAAGCTGTCAGATTGTCGTAAAAACCCAACTGGTTCACGAATGTCCTTTAGGGAAGGAAACCTGCCGTCCTTACCCGGTCTGGGCCTATATGTGACTCCAGTCCCACACCAGTGTGGTTGACTCTTAACTGCCCTCTGAGGTACGGTAGCATCGCAGTTATGTTGCTTGACTAGTAATCCAGAGAAAAGCAAAATACTGCGGATGCTGGAAATCTGAAATAAAAACAGAAAATGCTGGAAATACTCAGCAGGTCAGGCAGCATCTGTGGAGAGAGAAACAGAGTTAATGTTTCAGGTCGATGACCCTTCGTCAGAACTGGAAAAAGCTGGAGATGGAACAGGTTTTTAAGCAAGTGTAGGGGCACCTTCACATGGTCCATCTCCGACTCTTCCCTTCCCTTCCTCGACTTCTCTGTCTCCATCTCTGGGGATAGGCTATTGACAAACATTCACTATAAGCCCACTGACTCCCACAGCTACCTGGACTACACTTCCTCCCACCCCGCTTCCTGTAAGGACTCTATTCCATTCTCCCAGTTTCTCCGTCTCCGCCGCAACTGCTCTGACGGTGCCACCTTCCATACTAGTGCTTCCGACATGTCTTCCTTTTTCCTCAACCGAGGATTCCCCTCTACTGTGGTTGACACGGCCCTTGACTGTGTCCGTTCTATTTCCCGCACTTCTGCTCTCACCCCTCCCCCTCCCTCCCGGAACCACGATAGAGTTCCCCTTGTCCTCACCTTTCACCCCACCAGCCTCCACATTCAACAGATCATCCTCCGCCATTTCTGCCACCTCCAGCGTGATCCCACCACCAAACACATCTTCCCCTCACCTCCCCTTTCAGCATTCTGAAGGGACTGCTCCCTCCGCGACACCCTGGTCCACTCCTCTATCACCCCCAACACCTCTTCCCCTTCGCCCGGCACCTTCCCGTGCAAGCGCAGGAGATGCAACACATGTCCTTTTACCTCCTCCCTTCCCACTGTCCAGGGCCCCAAACACTCCTTCCAGGTGAAACAGCGATTTACTTGTACTTCTTGCAATTTAGCATACTGTATTCGCTGCTCACGATGCGGTCTCCTCTACATTGGGGAGACCAAACGCAGATTGGGTGACCACTTTGCGGAACACCTCCGTTCAGCCAGTAAGGGTCGCCTGTCACTTTAATTCTCCGCTCCACTCCCACTCTGACCTCTCTGTCCTCGGCCTCTTACACTGTTCCAATGAAGCTCAACGTAAGCTCGAGGAACAGCATCTCATCTTTCGATTAGGCACTTTATAGCCTTCTGGACTCAACATCGAGTTCAATAATTTCAGACCATAACCTCTGCCCCTATCTTTTTTTCCATTTTTTATTTCTCTCTCTCACATGGCAGCTGTCTTTCATTCTGCCATCGCCATTTACACTTCATCTAGAGCCATCTTTTGTTTCTTAACTTGTCCCATTACCATCTCCTTTGGCCTTGCACCATCATCTCTTTTGTCTCTTAATCTCTCCTGCCTTCCATCCTATCACAGACCTTCCCTTTTGTTCTTTCCTCCCCTCCCCCCTTTCCCTGCCCCTACACTTGCTTAAAAACCTGTTCCATCTTCAGCTTTTTCCAGTTCTGACGAAGGGTCATCGACCTGAAATGTTAACTCTGTTTCTCTCTCCACAGATGCTGCCGGACCTGCTGAGTATTTCCAGCATTTTCTGTTTTTATTTAATAATCCAGAGACCTGAGTTCAAATCCCACCACAGCAGCTGGGGAATTTAAATTCAGTTAATTAAATAAATCTGGAACAAAAAGCTAGTATCAGTAATGGTGACCATGAAACTATCAGATTGTCGTAAAAACCCATCTGGTTCACTAATGTCCTTTAGGGAAGGAAATCTGCCGTCCTTACCCGGTCTGGCCTATATGTGACTCCAGGCCCACAGCAATGTGGTTGACTCTTAACTGCCCTCTGAAATGGCCAAGCGAGACACTCAGTTGTATCAAACCACTACAAAGAAGTATCACGGACTGCAGCGGTTCAAGAAGGCGGCTCACCACCACCTTCCCAAGGCAACTAGGGATGAGCAATAAATGCCGGCCTTGCCAGCGACGGCCACATCCCAGAAATTAATTAAAAACAGACATTGAAACAAAGGCCATCAAGAAAACTGTTTAGTTACAAAACATTTTGGAAGAGGAAATGTTAAAAATGTTTGTCATGAGAACTCCCACTGTAAGTTGAAAGTGAGTGAGCTGTAGATCTTAATGAGCTTAGTCAAATCCAGGGTTACCGTAATTAGGAATGAGTAACTGATAGTCAATATATTGATAAGTCATTCAGAAAAGTACGAGCACTCCAACACAATAGTCCCAATTATCAGATGGATACGAGAAGCATTATTGATTCAGTGTCTTCTTACCTTCCTCTCAGTGCTGCTGGTGGCTAATTCACCTTTCTGTATCGACACTGCAGTAATAACAAGGGAAGGATTTGTCCAAAATTACTAATTCACTCTGAGTGAAATAAGTGCCTGTCACTGGATGGAAAAAAGAATGGGGCCAATTTTATAGTTTTTCCGATATCACAAAATTCCACCTGCTTGGTGAGATCATCACCAATGTGTTTCTTTAACAATGCAACACAAACATTTTGTTTTAACATGTGTGAGAAGCACAAATTCTCTCTGTCCAGAATCACTTTCATTTGTTTATTCAAATCTCCCAGGCTCCGCACCCCGTTTAACAGGGGGGACGATTTTCAACTGGCCCACCACCCAGGGAGGGGGTGAGGAGAGGGAGCCTTTGGTCTATATATCTTAATACCTTCGGTTAACAAAAAGTTATCAATCTCCGACTTAAAATTAACAATTGATCAATTGCCGTTTGCAGAAGAGAGTTCCAAACTTCTACCACCCTTTGTGTGTAGAAGTGTTTCCTAGTTTCACTCCTGAAAGGTCTGGCTCTAATTTTTAGAATATGCCCCCTAGTCCTAGAATCCCCAACCAGCGGAAATAGTTTCTCTCTATCTACCCTATCTGTTCCCCTTAATATCTTGAAAACTTCAATCAGATCACCCCTTAAATTCCAGGGAATACAACCCTAGTTTGTGTAATCTCTCCTTGTGATTTAACCCTTGAAGTCCGGGTATCATTCTGGGAAACCTACGCTGCACTCTCTCCAAGGCCAATATATCCTTCCTAAGCTGTGGTACCATGAACTGCTCACAGTACTCCAGGTGTGGTCTAACCAGGGCTTTGTACAGCTGCAGCATAACTTCTACCCCCTTGTATTCTAGTCCTCTAGATATAAAGGCCAGCATTCCATTAGCCTTTTTGATTATTTTCTGTGTCTGACATTTTAATGATCGATGTACCTGTACCGTCAAGTCTCTTTGGACATCCGCTGCTTCTAGCCTTTCACCATTTAGAAAGTACCCTGTTCTATCCTTTTTAGGTCCAAAGTCGATGACCTCACATTTACCTACATTGAAATCCATTTGCCACAGTTTTGCCCATTCACTTAATCTATTACTATCTCTTTGTAATTTTATGCTTCCATCTACACTGCCTACAAAGCTGCCTAACTTTGTGTCATCTGCAAACTTGGATAATGTGGCTTTCTATCCCATCATAGAATCATAGCATGGTTACAGCACAGAAGAAGGCCATTTGGCCCATCGAGCCCGTGCCAGCTCTCTGCAAGAGCACTGCAGCTAGTCCCACTACCCTGCCCTTTCCCCATAGCCCAGCAAATTTCTTTCCTTCAGATACTTATCCAATTCCCTTTTGAAAGCCGTGATTGAATCTGCCTCCACCACCCTCTCAGGCAGTGCATTCCAGATCCTAACCACTCGCTGCGTAAAACAGTTTTTTCTTACATTGCCTTTGGTTCTTTTGCCAATCACCTTAAATCTGTGACCTCTGGTTCTCGACTCTTCTGCCAATGGGAACAGTTTCCCTCTATCTACTCTGTCCAGACCCCTCATGATTTTGAACACCTCTATCAAATCTCCTCTCAATCTTCTCTGCTCCAAGGAGAACAACCCCAGCTTCTCCAGTCTATCAACGTAACTGAAGTCCCTCATTCCTGGAATCATTCTCATAAATCTTTTCTGCACCCTCTCTAAGGCCTTCACATCTTTCCTAAAGTGTGGTGCCCAGAATTGGACACAGTACTCCAGTTGGGGCCGAACCAGTGTTTTATACAGGTTCATCATAATTTCAACACTTTTGTGCTCTATACCTCTATTTATGAAGCCCAGGATCCCGTAAGCCTTTTTATCTGCTTTCTCAATCTGCCCTGCCACCTTCAATGATTTGTGCACACATTCCCCCATATCTGTTCTTGCACCCCCTTCAGGAATGTACCCTTTAGTTTATATTTCCTCTCCTCATTCTTTCTACCAAAATGTATCACTTCACACTTTTCTGCGTTAAATTTAATCTGCCACGTGTCCGCCCATTTCAACATCTAAGTCGTTAATAAATAGAGTGAATAGTTACATAGAAACATAGAAACATAGAAAATAGGTACAAGAGTAGACCATTCGGTCCTTCGAGCCTGCACCGCCATTCAATGCGTTCATGGCTGAACATGCTACCTCAGTACCCCATTCCTGCTTTCTCGCCATACCCCTTGATCCCCCTAGTTGTGAGTGTTATATCTAACTCCATTTTGAATATATTTAGCGAACTGGCCTCAACAACCTTCTGTGGAAGAGAATTCCATAGATTCACCACTCTCTGGGTGAAGAAGTTCCTCCTCAGCTCAGTCCTAAATGGCTTCCCCTTAATCCTTAGACTGTGACCCCTGGTTCTAGTTTTCCCTACCATTGGGAACATTCTGCCCGCATCTAATTTGTCTAAACCAGTCAGGATTTTAAATGTCTCTATAAGATCCCCCCTCATTCTTCTGAACTCCAGAGGATACAAGTTCAGTTGACCCAATCTTTCTTGATATGTCAGTCCGGCCATCCCACGAATCAATCTAGTGAACCTTCGCTGCACTCCCTCAATAGCAAGAATGTCCTTCCTTAAGTTAGGAGACCAAAACTGCGCACAATACTCCAGGTGTGGCCTCACCAAGGCCCTGTACAACTGCAGCATCACCTCCCTACTCCTGTACTCAAATCCCCTTACTATGAAGGCCATCATTCCGTTTGCTTTCTTGACTGCCTGCTGCACTTGCATTCCCACCTTCAATGACTGATGTACCATGATGCCCAGGTCTCGTTGCACCTCCCCTTTCCCTAATCTGCCACCATTCAGGTAATAGTCCGCCTCTCTATTTTTACCACCAAAGTGGATAACCTCACATTTATCCACATTGTACTTCATCTGCCATACATTTGCCCATTCACCCAACCTGTCCAAGTCACTCTGTAGCCTCCTAGCATCCTCCTCATTGTTCACACTGCCTCCCAATTTAGTGTCATCCGCAAATTTGGAGATATTACATTTAATCCCTTCGTCCAAATCATTAATATATAATGTAAACAGCTGGGGTCCCAGCACCGAACCCTGCGGTACCCCGCTGGTCACTGCCTGCCATTCTGAAAAGTACCCATTTACTCCTACTCTTTGTTTCCTGTGTGCCAACCAGTTCTCAATCCACGTCAACACATTACCCCCAATCCCATGTGCTTTAACTTTGCTCACCAATCTCTTGTGTGGAACCTTGTCGAAGGCCTTCTGAAAGTCCAAATACACCACATCTACTGGTTCCCCCCTGTCCACCCTATTGGAAACATCCTCAAAAAATTCCAGAAGATTTGTCAAGCATGATTTCCCTTTCACAAATCCATGCTGACTTGGACCTATCATGTCGCCACTTTCCAAATGGTCTGTTATGACATCTTTAATAATTGCTTCCATCATTTTACCCACAACCGATGTCAGGCTGACCGGTCTATAATTCCCTGCTTTCTCCCTCCCTCCTTTTTTAAAAAGAGGGGTTACATTGGCCACCCTCCACTCCATCGGAACTGATCCAGAGTCTAAGGAATGTTGGAAAATGATCGTCAATGCATCCACTATTTCCAAGGCCACCTCCTTAAGTACTCTGGGATGCAGACCATCAGGCCCCGGGGATTTTTCAGCCTTCAGTCCCATCAATTTTCCCAATACCTTTTCCCGACTAATAAGGATTTCCCTCAGCTCCTCCCTCTTACCAGATCCTCTGACCCCTTTTATTTCCGGCAGGTTGTGTGTGTCCTCCACAGTAAACACCGAACCAAAGTACTTGTTCAATTGATCTGCCATTTCCTTGTTCCCCATTACGACTTCCCCTGTTTCCGACTGCAGGGGACCTACGTTTGTTTTTACTAACCTCTTTCTTTTTACATATTTATAGAAGCTTTTGCTGTCCATTTTAATGTTCTCTGCAAGCTTCCTTTCATATTTTATTTTCCCTGCCCTAATCAAACCCTTCGTCCTCCTCTGCTGAGTTTTGAAGTTCTCCCAGTCCCCAACACAGATTCCTGTGAGACACCACTTGTCACATTCTGCCAATTTCCCTCCTCTCCATCTCTACTGCAATTACTACAGCGCCTCTGAGTCAGAAGGTTGTGGGTTCAAGTCCCACTCCAGAAACTTGAGCACAAAAATCTAGGCTGGCACTCCAGTGCAGTGCTGAGGGAGCGCTGCACTGTCGGAGGTGCCATCTTTCGGATGAGACGTTAAACCGAGGCCCCGTCTGCTCTCTAAGATCGCATGGATGAACTACAGAATTTGTTCATCCCTGATTGGCATAAAAATAAAACAAAAAAGGTGACTCAACCGTGGCTAACAAGGGAAATTAGGGATAGCATAAGATCCAAGGAGAGGACATATAATTTGGCCAGAAAAAGCAGCAAACCTGAGGATTGGGAGCAGTTTAGGATTCAACAAAGGAGGACAAAGGGATTAATTAAGAGGGGGGAAATAGATTATGAGAGTAAGCTTGCAGGGAACATAAAAACTGACTGTAAAAGCTTCTATAGATATGTGAAGAGAAAAAGATTGGTGAAGTCAAGCGTAGGTCCCTTGCAGTCAGAATCAGGGGAATTTATAATGGGGAACAAAGAAATGGTAGACCAATTAAATACATACTTTGGTTCTGTCTTCACAAAGGAGGACTCAAGTAACCTCCCAGAGATGTCGGGGAACATAGGGTCTAATGAGTGGGAGGAATTGAATTAAATCAGTATTTGTAGGGAAATGGTGTCAGGGAAATTGACGGGATTGAAGGCCGATAAATCCCCAGGGCCTGATAATCTACATCCTAGGGTACTTAAGGAAGTGGCCCTAGAAATAGTAGATGCATTGCTGGTCATCTTCCAAAATTCTATAGACTCTGGAACAGTTCCCATGGATTGGAGGATAGCTAATGTAACCCCACTATTTAAAAAAGGTGGTAGAGAGAAAACGGGGAAGTCTGACATTGGTAGTGGGGAAAATGCTAGAGTCCATTATAAAAGATGTAATAGCAGAGCACTTGGAAAACAGTGACAGGATCGGACAAAGTCAACATGGATTTACAAAAGGTAAACCATGCCTGACTAATCTACTGGAATTTTTTGAGGATGTAACTGGTAGAATAGATAAGGGAGAACCAGTGGATGTGGTGTATTTGGACTTTCAGAAGGCTTTCGATAAGGTCCCGCATAAGAGATTAGCATGCAAAGTTAAAGCACATGGGATTGGGGGTAAGGTACTGTCTTGGATAGAGAACTGGTTGGCAGACAGGAAGCAAAGAGTTGGAATAAACGGGTCTTTTTCCGAGTGGCAGGCAGTGACTAGTGGGGTACTGCAGGGATCAGTGCTAGGACCCCAGCTATTCACAATATATATAAATGATCTAGACGAGGGAACTAGATGTAATATCTCCAAGTTTGCAGATGACACAAAGCTGGGTGGGCGTGTGTGCTGTGAGGAGGATGCAGAGAAACTCCAGTATGATTTGGACAGGTTGGGTGATTGGGCAGATGCATGGCAAATGCAGTATAATGTGGATAAATGCAAGGTTATCCACTTCGGTGGCAAAAACAGGAAGACAGATTATTATC
Organism: Squalus acanthias; assembly: GCA_030390025.1. Taxonomy (NCBI): domain Eukaryota; kingdom Metazoa; phylum Chordata; class Chondrichthyes; order Squaliformes; family Squalidae; genus Squalus; species Squalus acanthias. The sequence continues at coordinate 97,525,587 of CM059431.1, forward strand.
TGAACGGCAATAGATTGGGAAAAGGGGAAGTGCAACGAGACCTGGGTGTCCTTGTGCACCAGTCGCTGAAGGTAAGCATGCAGGTGCAGCAGGCGGTTAAGAAGGCAAATGATATGTTGGCCTTCATAGCGAGAGGATTCGAGTACAGGAGCAAGATGTCTGTTGTACAGGGCCTTGGTGAGACCACACCTTGAGTATTGTGTGCAGTTTTGGTCACCTTATCTGAGGAAGGATGTTCTTGCCATGGAGAGAGTGCAACGAAGATTCACCAGACTGATACCTGGGATGGCAGGAATGATGTATGAGGAGAGATTGGGTCGATTAGGCTTATATTTGCTGGAGTTTAGAAGAATGAGAGGGGATCTCATTGAAACTTATAAAATTCTAACAGGTCTAGACAGACTAGATGCAGGAAGGATGTTCCCAATGGCGGGGGAGTCCAGAACCAGGGGTCACAGTCTAAGGATAAGGGGTAAACCATTTAGGACTGAGATGAGGAGGAATTTCTTCACCCAGAGAGTGGTGAACCTGTGGAATTCTCTACCACACAAGGCAGTTGAGGCCAATTCATTAAATAAATTCAAGAAGGAGTTAGATATATTTCTTAAGGCTAAAGGGATCAAGGGATATGGGGAGAAAGCAGGGACAGGTTACTGAATTTGGATGATCAGCCATGATCTCATTAAATGGCGGAACAGGCTCGAGGGGCCGAATGGCCTACTCCTGCTCCTATCTTCTATGTTTCTATGTTTCTATGACGTAAAAGATCCCATGGCACTATTTTGAAGAAGAGCAGGGGAGTTCTCCCCGGTGTCCTGGCCAATATTTATCCCTCAACCAACATCATAAAAACAGATTATCTGGTCATTATCACATTGCTGTTTGTGGGAGCTTGCTGTGTGCAGATTGGCTGCCGCGTTTCCTACATTACAACAGTGACTACACTTCAAAAGTACTTCATTGGCTGTAAAGCGCTTTGGGACATCCTGAAGTTGTGAAAGGCGCTATAGAAATGCAAGTCTTTCTTTCTTTTTCTTTCTTTCAGTACTAGTGCATTAGGATACTTTGTACAGTAACATACGAACAATGACGGACAGGTAAAGACCCTCTGGTCAATCGAACCTGTCCCCCACAATCGCGACACCTTGCGCATCACAACATCTCCCCACCCCACCCCAAACTGTGTGATCTCCTGGGAGAGGCAAAAGAAGATAAAAAAAAACCCCGGGCCAATTTGGGGAAAAAATCTGTGAAATTCCTCTCCGACCCATCTAGGCGATGGAAACTAGTCCAGGATATCACTCTGGCCCTGAATTCCCTGCAGTACTCACCTTCTGTAAGAGGTGATCTCCGCCCCAGCCAGAAACAGGTCCAGCTCTCGCTTGAAGGATTTCAGCGAATCGGCATCCACCGCACGAGTCGGCAGCCTGTGCCAGAGGTCCACGATTCTCTGGGAGAAGAACCATCTCAAGGGGAGAGTACTAGTACATTAGGATACTTTGTACAGTAACCCAAGGACAATACAGAGAAATAAATAGAAGTTACAGCACGGAAAAAGCTCATTCAGCCCCAGCAGTCTGTGCTAACGTTTACCCTCCACATGTTCAAATCACATTTACCCGCCCTGACCCCATATTCCTTCAACCTTTTTCCTTCCTCCCCTCTCCAATCTAATCTCGAATGTTGACGCAGTTTCTGCCTCAGCCACTGACCCAGGGAGTGAATTCCACAGCCTCACTACTCTAGTGCAACATCATCCACAGACACGGGGCAGGCTCCTACACATGCACACTGACCACGCCCAGCTCTACCTCTCCACCACCTCTCTCCACTGCCTCAGTTGTCCGACATCCAGTCCTGGATGAGCTCCAATTTCCTCCAGCTAAACACTGGGGAGGCCAAAGCCATTGTCATCGGTCCCCGCCACAAACTCCGTGCTCTCGCCAATGACTCCATCCCCCTCACCAGCCTCTGCCTCAGACTGAACCAGAGTGTTTGCAATCTCGCCGTCCTATTCAACCCGAGCTCTCTGCCAGTACCTTTGGTCACCCCCCCAACATCAGCTTTGTTGGCTCCATGTCCATTTACTTTTTTGATTACACATTTACAAAGTACTTTGGGATGTTTTCCTACATTAAAGGTGCTATATAAATGTTATTCCATAACCCTGCGTAGAATATCAGTGCATTCGGGTACTTGATACAGTAACCCATGGAGCACATTAGTATAGTAGAATACGAGAGTATTTGCATGGTTTATACCAGGAGGGAATACTGGTGCCTTAAGATTATTTAACCCTCAGACACTCTATTGTATCTGCCTTGTTAAAAATGTTCTGATCTCAGTGTGTAACATGCAGTGTGTAAATAGAGAATGGCCATTCATCAGCGAGTGAATGAGCTCCCTAGAAGGAAATAAATTCTACTTTCAGCAGCCTAAAGTGCCCAAGTTTTCCAAGTTAACTTGCATTGTGTTTTGGAGGGGGTGGGCTTCAGCTGTTCCATTGCAGAGCTCGAATGAGAGTCTGTAGCTTATCTTCAGAATGAAGCGATTCTTGAATCTGAAGTCTAATATTTTGGAAATGCTGTTTTGCTTTCTGTAAGTGGCAGTTTCCTGGGCTGAGGGTGAACGGGGCGATTTAATACAGAATAAAAGAGAAGGGGCAGGTTGTGTAAATAGGGAGGGTGAAAAACATTACTACTTGATGGTGAATGTATCTGGCCAGACTCTTTCTCCCTTTCTGTGCTTTACTCTAATTCAGAAGGCTGCACACAGCAAGTGCTGTACCACCCACAAGTGGATCTGTTCTACAGGCCCCAGCAGGTATCTATGAAAGGGGCTGAGTTTCATTGTGATGCCATTCTACAGCTCATTCATTGCTAACACATCACTGACCCACCCTGTGAATGAGATGACTAATTAACAATTCCTAAACACGGTATTGTTACACTATCAATTGTATCACAAACTCAGCAAAACCCAACCCCTAATAATTGAGATCACCATTGAAGCGCGATGCTGGCCATTTGTACAGTTTTATGTATCTTGCACTAATCACTAAAGTCAGATAAAGCAGAAGGTTAATGGTGAGGTCAGAATCTGTCCCTATGTAAAATCTGATAAGGGCGCAGCACATTATTGTTCTATATTCCTATCTCCTGGTCAAGACTAGGCAGTGGAGCAAGTCAATCTTAGCAGCCTTTGTAATACATCTCCCGGTGTAAAATATAAATGGTTCCTTTCACTGCCTATTCACATTTAAGTAAAGATGTAGTGGGGCCTTAGAATGTCCTGCTACAGCACACAGCTTCGCTTTTGTGCACCTGTCACTCCGAACACCAGATTTACGATGTCCAATTATAACTGTGGCCAGTTCAGCCTCTGCAATTACTCTCCAAGTTCGTTCTGATGGGGCTTGAATAGGTTATTCACGAGTTTGATTGTATATCTGAAACATTACACAAGCTGGCTGTATTTTTTCTGCTGTCTCCCTTTGTTTCAGGGTCAGTGCTTAAGATGTGAGTAACTCGCACTGCAACAGCTCACCAGATTGCAAAAAGTTTCCTCTCAAGCAGTTCTCCTGAGATGCTGCTGTTACTCGGGTGACGTTCCTGGAGGTAATATTACCGCCCAGTTCCATTACTTTGAAGCATTTTCTATAAAGGATTGAACACACAACTCTCAGCCTACTTAATTAATTCATCACTAAAAACATTGTCATTCCAATTGTAATTCCTGGTCCTAGGGAACAAGCAGAGGTGGGATGTCCCTATCAGCAGCAGGCAGGGATTGTGTGTGGGTTTATCCCTGGAGTGATAAATCTGCAATATTAAGAGCTCTGTGATTTCCCCTATCACAGAAAGCCAGTAATGGGTGGGGTGAGGGTGACTATCAGAGCTCCGAGAAAGGAAGCATCAGTTGGCAACCCCTGTTGCCCACCTCCTACTCTTTCTGAGCCTGTGCATTAGAGATAAAGCAATAAAAACCTGTCCTGCCCTTACCACTGCCAGAAAGAGCCAGCTTCCTGTCATACCAGTTGACGGACATGTAGCCCTCCCAAGTGTGGAGTGAGAGTCTCTGCTTCGTATCCCTGTCCGCAATTTCACTAAAAATAGCAAATGGGCAAAAATAGAACCCAAAAACCCCAATCAGTCAATGCTTACATATTTCAGTATTTTGCTGTTGGCTCAATAGCAGTAAACAGGACTCCAGGTGTCAGCCGTGGCTCAGTGGGTAGTACCCTCACCTCCGAGTTAGGAAAAGCATGGGTTCAAGTCCCACTCCAGAGACTTGAGCACATAATCCAGGCTGACACTCCCACTGCAGTACTGAGGGAGCGCCGCACTGTCGGAGGGGCAGTACTGAGGGAGCGCCGCACTGTCTGAGAGGCAGTACTGAGGGCGCGCCGCACTGTCGGAGGGGCAGTACTGGGAGATCGCCGCACTGTCTGAGAGGCAGTACTGAGGGAGCGCCGCACTGTCGGAGGGGCAGTACTGAGGGAGCGCCGCACTGTCGGAGGGGCAGTACTGAGGGAGCGCCGCACTGTCTGGGAGGCAGTACTGAGGGAGCACTGCACTGTCGGAGGGGCAGTACTGAGGGAACGCTGCACTGTCGGAGGGGCAGTACTGAGGGAGCTCTGCACTGTCGGAGGGGCAGTACTGAGGGAGTGCCGCACTGTCGGAGGGGCAGTACTGAGGGAGCGCTGCACTGTCAGAGGGGCAGTCCTGAGGGAGTGCCGCACTGTCGGAGGGGCAGTACTGAGGGAGCGCCGCACTGTCGGAGGGGCAGTACTGAGGGAGCGCCGCACTGTCGGAGGGGCAGTACTGAGGGAGCGCCGCACTGTCGGAGGGGCAGTACTGAGGGAGCGCTGCACTGTCGGAGGTGCCGTCGTTTCGGATGAGACATTAAACCAAGACCCCATCTGCTCTCTCAGGTCGACATAAAGGATCCCATGGCACTATTTCGAAGAAGAGCAGGGGAGTTCTCCATGGTCTCTTAGCCAATATTTATCCCTCAACCAACATCACAACATCAGATTACTGGTCATTATATCATTGCTGTTTTGTGGGAGCTTGCTGTGCACAAATTGGCTGGTGCGATTCCTACATTACAACAGTGACTACACTTCAAAAATACTTCAATGGCTGCAAAGTGCGTTGGGACGTCCTGAAGTTACGAAAGGCGCTGGAGAAATGAATTCCCTCCCCTGCTCATCCACTATAACCTCCGCAGAACCCCAGGGAATTGGGTGGGAGAGGAACTCCAGCAGGTTATTGCCCAGGTGGGGAGGATGGAAAGTTGCCCCATCATGTACCAATCCCCATGGCCTTTGCCTATAGCTGTACCCATGTTCTTTGATCCTATGTTCATGTGATCCTACAACCCCTCTTATTTCTGCCTGCAAGGTGGAAATGTGATTTTTAGTGACAGTAGATTAGCCAGCTGGTAAAACTTGCAGTTAATATGTCAGTCCCAGCCCTCTCCAGTTAGTGTCCTTAGTACAGACCGGGTGTGAACGATAACAAGAGATTACACATTGCTAAAGTAAGCCCGTAATCAGAATATATAATTACAATAATCCAGCAAAATGTATAAACAGATGTTATAAGAAATAAAAATACCAAACTCTGTGAGGGAGTCAGATTCTGTGGCCCAGGGCCTGAGCAGGAATGGATATCCAGGTATTCTGTGCAGGAGGGTGAAGGATTCTTTTGAAAGCAACAATTAAGCATGAGCTTTGTGGCTGGGCTTTTATCTGATTTCCCTCTGCAGAAACGCAGCTGTTAGGAACTGAACGGACTGACCAATCATCGAACCTTCTTGACAAGTCAAGAGAGGGACTTCTCCTCGCTGGTCCGGGCTAGACTTAAACCTGGGTCTCAAAGGTGAAAGGGCATTGTGTCAGCCCGTCACGCCACCCAGATCTTTTGTTACTTTCCTCGAAGATCAATTTTTGTTCGATGCCTCTCGTATTTTATTCTTAATTCAGTTTGACCTCTGGGACAGTCAATATAGGCTGGATATTAACTCGGAGGCGGGGAGGGAGCTGGGGGAGGGGTGAGCTGCTTTGAGGCCGGGACAAGTTTCCCTCAGGTGCTGAGGAATTTAGCGGCAGGACCTGATTAGCATTTTTTCATCTCTGTTTCCCAGCCACAGCCAACCAGATTGAGAGGCCTTCAGCACCAGGTCACAGCTGGGGAGCAGGGTCGGGGGGGAGATCGGAGGCCTTAGGTGGGGGGTGGGAGAGACCGGAAGGGTCATGGGGAGATTGGAAGGGTTGGGGGGAGATCGGAAGGGTCGGGGGGGGACCGGAAGGGTCGAGGAGAGATGGGAAGGGTCGGGGGGGGACCGGAAGGGTCGAGGAGAGATGGGAAGAGTCGGTCAGAGATGGGAAGGGTTGGGGGGAGATCGGAAGGGTCGGGGGAGATTGAAAGGGTTGGGGGGGTGTCTGATCATGGGGGGGTGGGTGAAGTAGGTAAACTGGATCCAGCAAGAAAGTGGAAAGGCATTTATCTCCTGGATCCAACAGTCCTCGCCTCCCTTTAGCCGCCGTGTTTCCCAAAGCCTGGGAAATCCCGGCCGGCCAGGGTTAAATTTAAAATGGTGGTTAAATATGAGGCTCACAGCCTCAATATAATATTTAAATTGTCTTCTGCGAGCGGGTTTGTTGCCAGCCCCCGTTCCGCCTCTGTTAAAACCGGAAGTGGGTGGGTTGGGGTCGAGATTCAGATTTTTAACATTTTAACATCCCACCTGACCCAAACCTGCCTGTTTTGGGGGGTTAAAATTTCCCCTATAAGTCTGTTACTACTCAATGTCAAATTTGTTTCTGCAAATTTTCACCAGAATGCAGATTTTTCACTATTGCAATTCTCTTAAATTAAGGCAGCTCATAGTTTGTTGAATGTCAATATTAAACATTCAAACACAGTCTTCACCTTGTAAAGGATTTCACTGCACTGAAAGCAAGGATTTGCAATTATATTGTGCATTTCACAAACTTAGGACATCCCAAAGCACTTTACAGCCAATTAAGTACTTCTGAATTGTTGCAATGTCGGAAACAAAGCAGCCAATTTGCGCATAGCAAGGTCCCACAAACAACAATGTAATAATGACCAGATCATCTGTTTTAGTTGTTGGTTGAAAAATTAATATTGGCCAGGACACTGGGGATAACTCCCCTGCTCTTCTTCAAATAGTGCCGTGGGATCTTTTACATCCAGCCGCGGTTTAATGTCTCATCTGAATGACGGCACCTCCGACAGTGCAGCACTCCCTCAGTACTGCCCCTCCGACAGTGCGGCACTCCCTCAGTACTGCCCCTCCGACAGTGCGACGCTCCCTCAGTACTGCCCCTCCGACAGTGCAGCGCTCCCTCAGTACTGCCCCACCGACAGTGCGGTGCTCCCTCAGTACTGACCCTCCAACAGTGCGGCGCTCCCTCAGTACTGCCCCTCCGACTGTGCGGCGCTCCCTCAGTACTGCCCCTCCGACAGTGCAGCACTCCCTCAGTACTGCCCCTCCGACAGTGCGGCACTCCCTCAGTACTGCCCCTCCGACAGTGTGACGCTCCCTCAGTACTGCCCCTCCGACAGTGCGGCGCTCCCTCAGTGCTGCCCCTCCGACAGTGCGGTGCTCCCTCAGTACTGACCCTCCGACAGTGCGGCGCTCCCTCAGTACTGCCCCTCCGACAGTGCGGCGCTCCCTCAGTACCGCCCCTCCGACAGTGCGGCACTCCCTCAGTACTGCCCCTCCGACAGTGCGACGCTCCCTCAGTACTGCCCCTCCGACAGTGCTGCGCTCCCTCAGTACTGCCCCTCCGACAGTGCGGTGCTCCCTCAGTACTGACCCTCCGACAGTGCAGCGCTCCCTCAGTACTGCCGCTCCAACTGTGCGGCACTCCCTCAGTACTGCCCCTCCGACAGTGCGACGCTCCCTCAGTACTGCCCCTCCGACAGTGCGGCGCTCCCTCAGTACTGCATTGGGAGTTATCAGCCTGGATTATGGGATCAAATCTCTGGACTGGGACTTGAACCTACAACCTTCTGACTCAGAAGGTTGGACAGTGTGAAGGACAAATGAAGAAATGCGAACAATGAGGGAATCTTATACAGACAGCATTCAGTTCTGGCCAGATATTCTAGATATCCAGTCACAGGACCTGCGGTACGTGTGGAACAGCCCTCAGATGAGGCAACACTGATAAAGCAGCGCTCAATAATTTTGTGGGAGTGTAATAACACACCTTACTTGCCCCATCAACGTCCCTGCTTGTGTTTTGTTGGTACATGTATTCCTGCATTAGACTGGTATTTACGAATATCGCAGTTCCTGGGCTCTGTCACATCCAAGGACCTGAGTGACAGCATCATTTATTATTGCATCTTAGACATTGTATAGAGAATGCCCATCAAAGTAACAACTGGCCTCAGCTCAGCTCAGAAGGTGCAATGTACTTCTATCAGCTTCCGCCCTGGACCCCCTACAGTTGGGAAAAACACAGCCCTGTTAGCAGAAGGGCTGGACGAACAATTTACAATGTGATAAAGCAGCAGTTGGGCCCTAACCTTCACCTCACTCTTTCTGTAGGAGAATTACTTTTTAAATTAGGTTACAGCCATCGGCCTCTTGATGTGTGGTCTGGAATCTCAGCGCCAAACTCCCGCAAGAAGCTCAATTAATGAGGATCTTACCTATAACAAGCGGAGCCATGAGACATGGCAGAGTGAGGAGAGACAGGTGGCCATCCACTTGAATAATGGTTTCAGAAAAGCAGGCTTTTAAGCACAGTGTTCCTCACAGCCCAAACAATCTCTGTGCCGTATAATTGTGAATAGCGCTGTCACCCGGAGAGAATAGATTCTTATTCAGCAAGTAAAGAAAGACTAAACCGGTGAAAATAACCCATTACAGGGCAGCAGCGGGGCATGTGACGTTTGAGCAGCTTGTTAAATTCCAAACACAAGCTGCTGAAAAGAATTCTGCTTTACAAGGGAAGGAGCAGCCATTGGTAAATCACAAGAGATTTGTTAGAGTTATGGAGAGTGCTGCGTAATAACAACAGATTTTTTTAATTACTTTGGGCAGCGCATCAGGTGCCTTTTTTTATATAAAGCTGTTCTTTTCTCCACTTTGTCCTGTTACCACCTCCAGGTGGAAGGCAGGAGCTGGAAGCTGAGTGTTGGCGCTGGATGTCCCCAGGACTCCTGTCAATGATGCCCCACCATTGGCTGCCACATAATGTTCGGGCTGTGATCCTCATCCCCATGAAGCAGGTAGATTTGAGTGACAGAGCTTGGCAACAATAGCCATGTGCTGAGGAGGACTCTCCAACACTTCCCCTGGAGCTGAAACATTCTGGTTCCATCCTATTCGGATCCACGGCTTCAGCATATAAAATAAAACAGCTCAGAAAGTACAGAATGAGGAAACTCACTCCGAACAGAAAATTCTTCTTCTCTTCTATAAACAGCACCTAAAGCAATCCATTTCTTCCACTGATTTACATCCAGCAGACTCCAGAACATAGCAACATGGGGAGGCCATTCAGCCCCTCGAGCCAGTTCCGCCATTCAATTAGACCAGGGCTGATCTGTATCTTAACTCCATCTACCCGCCTTGGTTCCGTAACCCTTAATACCCTTACCCAACAAAAATCTATCAATCTTAGTTTTGAAATTTTCAATTGACCCCCAGCCTCAACAGCTTTTTGGGGGAGAGTTCCAGATTTCCACTACCCTTTGTGTGAAGAAGTGCTTCCTGACATCACCCCTGAACGGCCTGGCTCTAATTTTAAGGTGATGCCCCCTTGTTCTGGATCCCCCCCCCCCGCCCACCAGAGGAAATAGTTTCTCTCTATCTACCCCATCAAATCCTTTAATTATCTTAAACACCTCGATTAGATCACCCCTTAATCTTCTACACTCGAGGGAATACAAGCCTAGTCTGTGCAACCTGTCCTCGTAATTTAACCCGTTTAGCCCCCGGTATCATTCTGGTGTTCTGGGTTTTTCCATTGCGTGGCAGGGAGTCTGGCTCAGCTCTCTAACAGGAGAATCACACAGAATCACCATTCTACTCCTCTCAGACTCCAACTTCCCACTGGATGTTAACCCAGTATTCAGAGTCTGGAACTGTGCTCTCAACTCACGGGCTCTGTCTGGAGTGGGGCTCGAACCCACAACCTTGTGACTCAGAGGTGGGAAATAATACCACTGAGCCTAGACTCACTCCAACAGGCAAGTTGAAATCAGTTTTGGCCAACTTTCACCCATACATTCTGGGGGTTGTCGGTGGTGAATTGGCCGTCTGCCAGCACCTGCCTCCATTGCTGTCCCCGGCCCCCGTGAAGTCCACCTCTTGAGTGCCAGGCTCGTTTGCTGGCACTCCCGATCCCTGGTGGCCCAGCTGGGCGCCGGGTCACGTTGCGCCAGGCCCCTCCCCTTTAATAAGGGGAGGAAGGCCTGCAGTACCGCGGCGCGACATGGCCTCTCGGGGCGCTACCTGGGAAAATCGGCCATGGGGGCACTAAATTTTTCAGGGCGTTAAAATTACTGCCCCAGCGAAGGTAAGGGCGCTACCCAATTTTTACCCCTTAAGCTTAAACAAAGCCAATTATGTAGGTATGAGGGGCGAGTTGGCTAAGGTAGATTGGGAAATTAGATTAAAAGGTATGACAGTCGATAAGCAGTGGCAATCATTTAAAGAAATATTCCAAAATTCTCAATGAATATACATTCCATTGAGAAATAAAAACTCCACGGGAAAAGTGAGCCATCTGTGGCTAACTAAAGAAGTTAAGCATAGTATTAGATTAAAAGAAGAGGCTTATAATGTTGCAAAGAATAGTAGTAAGCTTAAGGATTGGGAGAGTTTCAGAAACCAGCAAAGGATGACCAAAAAATTGATACAAAAGGGAGAAAATAGAATATGAGAGAAAACTAGCAAGAGATCTAAAAACAGATTGTAAGAGCTTCTACAAGTATGTAAAAGGGAAGAGAATAGCAAAAGTAAGAGTTGGTCCCTTAGAGGCTGAGACAGGAGAAATTATAATGGGGAACAAGGAAACAGCAGAGGCTTTAAACAAATATTTTGTATCTGTCTTCACAGTAGAAGACACAAAAAGTACACCAAAAATGGTGGGGAACCAAGGGTCTAATGAGGGTGAGGAACTTAACGCAATTAATATAAGTAGAGAAAAAGTACTTGAGAAACTAATGGGACTAAAAGCCAAAAAATCCCCTGGACCTGATGGCCTACAGCCTAAGGTTCTAAAAGAGGTGGCTGCAGAGATAGTGGATGCACTGGTTGTGATCTTCCAAAATTCCCTTGGTTCAGGAAAGGTCCCAGCGGATTGAAAGGTAGCAAATGTAACCCCGCTATTCAAGAAAGGAGGGAGAGAGAAAACAGGGAACTACAGGCCAGTTAGCCTGACATCAGTCATCGGGAAAATGCTGGAATCCATTGTTAAGGAAGTGGTAACAGTGTATGATTAGGCAGAGTCAACATGGTTTTATGAAAGGTAAATCGTGTGTGACAAATTTATTAGATATTTTTGAGGATGTAACTAGCAGTGTAGATAAAGGGGAACCAGTGGATGTAATATATTTGGATTCCCAAAGGGCATTCAATAAGGTGCCACATAAAAGGTTGTTAAGCAAGATAAGGGCTCATGGGGTTAGGGGTTAGTAGCATGGATAAAGAATTGGTTAACTGACACAAAACAGAGAGTAGGGATAAACAGGTCATTTTCAGGTTGGCAGGCTGTAACTAGTGGGGTTCCATAAGGATCAGTGCTTGGGCCTCAGCTATTTACAATCTATATTAGTGATTTAGATGAAGGGACTGAGTGCAATGTATCCAAGTTTGCTGACGATACAAAGCTAGGTAGAAAAGTAAGATGTGAGGAGGACGCAAAGAGCCTGCAAAGGTTAAGTGAGTGGGCAAGAAGATGGCAGATGGAGTATAACATGGGGAAATGTGAGGTTATTCACTTTGGTAGGAAGAATAGAAAAACAGAATATTTTTTAAATGGTGAGAAATCATTCAATGACAGCAGGTTCCTTCCCTGGAGGACATCAGTGAACCAGTTGGGTTTTTACACCAGTCCAGCAGCTTCATGGTGACTTCGTGGTGCCAGCTCACAGATTAACAATGGTGTCCTCGTACAAGAAATACAGAGAGCTAGCATGCAGATACAGCAAGCAATAAGGAAGGCAAATGGCATGTCAGCCTTTATTGCAAGAGGGTTGGAGTACAAGAGTAAGGAAGTCTTGCTACAGTTGTACAGGGCTCTGGTGAGACTACACCTGGAGTACTGTGCACAGTTTTGGTCTCCTTATCTGAGGGGGTGCAACGAAGGTTCACGAGGTTGATCCCTGGGATGAGAAGGCTGTCCTATGAGGAGAGATTGAGTAGATTGGGCCTATACTCTCTGGAGTTTAGAAGAATGAGAGGTGATCTCATTGAAACATATAAGATTCTGAAGGGGATTGACAGGGTAGATGCTGAGAGATTGTTTCCCCTGGCTGGAGAGTCTAGAACTAGGGGGCATAGTCTCAGAATAAGGGGTCGGCCATTTAAGACTGAGATGAGGAAGAATTTCTTCACTCAGAGGGTTGTGAATCTTTGGAATTCCCTGCCCCAAAGTGCTGTGGATGCTCAGTCATTGAGTATATTCAAGGCTGAGATCGATAGATTTTTGGACTCCAGAGGAATCAAAGGATATGGGGATTGGGCAGGAAAGTGGAGTTGAGGTCGATGATCAGCCATGATCTTATTGAATGGCGGAGCAGGCTCGAGGGGCCGAATGGCCGACTCCTGCTCCTAATTCTTATGTTCTTATTTTCTTATTTCCAGAATCCGCAGTATTTTGCTTTTGTATTAGTGTGTAACCTATCTCTGTAACCTCTCTAGCCCCACAACCCTCTCTGCTCTCCTCTAATTCTGCCCTCTTGAGCATCCCTGATTTTAATCGCTCCACCATTGGCGGCCATGCCTTCTGTTGCCGAGGCCCTAAGCTCTGGAATTCCCTCCCTAAAGCTCTACGCCTCTCTACCTCTCTCTCCTCCTTTAAGACGCTCCTTAAAACCTACCTTTTTGACCAAGCTTTTGGTCACCTGTCTCTAATATCTCCTTATGTGGCTCCGTGTCAGATTTTTTTTTGTTTTACATTGCTTCTGTGCAGTGTCTTGGGGCGTCTTACTACGTTAAAGGTGCTATATAAATACAAGTTGTTGTTGTTGTGTGAAACTTAATGGTTTGTTATCCACCATTGAGTCAACCACAGAGTGTGGGACTGGAGTCACATGTAGAAACATAGAAGATAGGAGCAGGAGTAGGCCATTCGGCCCCTCGAGCCTGCTCCGCCATTCGATGAGATCATGGCTGATCATCCAAACTCAGTACCCTGTACCTGCCTTCTCCCCATATCCCTTGATACCTTTAGCTTTAAGAAATATATCTAACTCATTCTTGAATATATTTAATGACTTGGCCTCAACTACCTTCTGTGGTAGAGAATTCCACAGGTTCACCACTCTCTGGGTGAAGAAATTCTTCCTCATTTCTGTCCTAAATGGCTTACCCCTTATCCTTAGATTATGACCCCTGGTTCTGGACTCTCCGACCATCGGGAACATTCTTCCTGCATCTAGTTTGTCCAGACCTGTCAGAATTTTATATGTTTCGATGAGATCCCCTCTCATTCTTCTATACTCCAGCGAGTATAAGCCTAATCGACCCAATCTCTCCTCATATGTCATTCCTGCCATCCCAGGTATCAGCCTTGTGAATCTTCGCTGAACTCCTTCCATGGCAAGAACATCCTTCCTCAGATAAGGCGACCAAAACTGCACACAATACTCAAGGTGTGGTCTCACCAAGGCCCTGTACAACTGCAGCAGGACATCCCTGTTCCTATACTCAAACCCTTTCGCTATGTAGGCCAGACTGGGTAAGGACAGCAGGTTCCTTCCCTGGAGGACATCAGTGAACCAGTTGGGTTTTTACAATAGTCCAGCAGCTTCATGGTCACTTCATGGTACCGGCTCTCAGATTAACAAATTTAGTGAATTCTACCTCATAGCTATCCATGTCTTCAAAACTGAGACTGTCTGGTTTAACCACCTTGCCCACAGCCCGCATCCTGATCCCACAATATGCTGCACCCTCTCCGATATCTCCCCATCATTCACTGCACATTTCTCTATCAGGCCCATTCCCTTGATCCAATCCTGAACAAGACCCTGAGCAATATATCGGGGGGGTTCTATATTGGAGGTTCTATATCGGCGATGCGCTCTCCTGATTACGTTCCATGTGTTGAATCTAAGACGGGTGGTGTTTTTATTCTGGTTTAAAATTGGAACTCTAAAATAGAATGTTGAGTTGTGTCAATGTAAGATCTCATTCTGCACCCTCTGTGTTTAATTGGCTCCATATAACAGCGCTGGGAATTGAAAAGAAGCTTTTTTATGCTGACGGTCTGATGAACAATACAGGGATTTTTTTTGTTGAAGAAGTAATTTAAAGAAACATTGAAAAAATGAACAAGTGAAGGTCAGAGTGAGGCCATTATCTTGCTATCGATTAATGCCCTCCCTCTGGTAATGCAGTGCGATGGCCATTGTAAAATTACACTAACTAAAATACATTTAGCCAGAGAAATTTAACAATTAGTGTTTCCATTAAGAATCTGCACACAGAATAAAGGGTAAATGTTACAAGGAGCCACTCCCGGTCAGAGTGCCACCCAACAGGAGAGCACGGAGCAGGGACTGGGAGCGACTCACATCACTCCCAGTCTTCCAGTAATCAGGAACGCCACCAGCTACAAACCTGCTCCCAATCCTCCGATCCCGCTGCCGCTCCCATAGCGTGAGATCCCATCGCAACATTTACACTTAGAGGATAATATTCATAGAATTGGGAAACACTGACAGCTCCAAGAGTTACAGTGAGGGTGGTGCCAGGGCTGAGGGTAATACTGTGCAGGTGGATGTAACTAATCCCATGGCACTATTCAAAGAAGAGCAGGGGATTTCTCCCCAGTACCCTGCCCAATATTAATCCCTCAACCAACAACTAAAACTGAGGATATTGTTGTTGATCTCATTGCTGTTTGTGGAACCTTGCCTACAAGGAGATGAATGACCAGTTAAACTGTTTTAGTGAAGTTGGTTGACGGATAAATATTGGACCCAGGACACAGGACCCAGGACCTGCTCTTCTTCCAATAGTGCCATGGGATTGTTTACATCCACCTGAGAGGACAGACGGGGCCTTGGTTTAACGTCTCATCCGAAAGACGGCACCTCCGACAGTGCAGCACTCCCTCAGTACTGCCCCTCCAACAGTGCAGCACTCCCTCAGTACTGCCCCTCCGACAGTGCGGCGCACCCTCAGTACTGCCCTCCGACAGTGCGGCGCTCCCTCAGTACTGCCCCTCCTACAGTGCAGCGCTCCCTCAGTACTGCCCCTCCGACAGTGCGGCGCTCCCTCAGTACTGCCCCTCCGACAGTGCGGCGCTCCCTCAGTACTGCCCCTCCGACAGTGCGGCGCTCCCTCAGTACAGCCCTCCGACAGTGTGGCGCTCCCTCAGTACTGCCCCTCCGACAGTGCGGCGCTCCCTCAGTACTGCCCCTCCGACAGTGCGGCGCTCCCTCAGTACTGCTCCTCCGACAGTACTGCTCCTCTGACAGTGCAGCACTCCCTCAGTACTGCCCCTCCGACAGTGCGGTGCTCCCTCAGTACGGCCCCTCCGACAGTGCGGTGCTCCCTCAGTACTGCCCCTCCGACAGTGCAGCGCTCCCTCAGTACTGCCCCTCCGACAGTGCGGCGCTCCCTCAGTACTGCCCCTCCGACAGTGCTGCGCTCCCTCAGTACGGCCCCTCCAACAGTGCGGCGCTCCCTCAGTACTGACCCTCCGACAGTGCGGCGCTCCCTCAGTACGGCCCCTCCGACAGTGCGGCGCTCCCTCAGTACGGCCCCTCCGACAGTGCGGCGCTCCCTCAGTACTGCCCCTCCGACAGTGCAGCGCTCCCTCAGTACGGCCCCTCCGACAGTGCGGCGCTCCCTCAGTACTGCCCCTCCGACAGTGCTGCGCTCCCTCAGTACAGCCCCTCCGACAGTGCGGCGCTCCCTCAGCACTGCCCCTCCGACAGTGCGGCGCTCCCTCAGTACGGCACTGGGAGTGTCAGCCTAGATTTTGTGCTCAAGTCTCTGGAGTGGGACTTGAACCCATGACCTCCTGACTCACAGGTGAGAGTGCTACACACTGAGCCGTTACTGACACTAACTCAGCCTTGACATTTAAGACACAGCAGACACGGCAAAAGATACTGGCAGAAAATTGTGGTGAGTGTGAGCCTGATCTCCTGATACGCTGTCTCAGCAGTAGTGCGATGTTAGGGTCACTGCCAGGCACGTGGGGTCACTGGGGGTCACTGCAGACCTTCCCTCCACCAACCTCCAGTTAAAATCAGGCGTGAATTTCTGCAGAAGCTGAGCTGATGTTTCATTGTCTGGGAAACAGCGCCACCAAGTGGCATCACAGGCACAACTGCAACAGGCGCCCAGGGCAGAATCTGGCTGTAAAATATCGGACACCACGCAACACTCATTTCAGTTTTGTGAAGGCCAGTGGAACGATTTGAAGGAACCAGTTGCCCATAAATATTGTTACTTCTGTAAGTGCCATGTTTGGAAAAAAAAGGTGTACAATTCGTTACCCTATCTCTGTAACCTCCTCCAGCCCCACAACCCTCCGAGATCTCTGCACTCCTCCAATTCTGCCCTCCTGAGCATCCCCAGTTTTAATCGCTCCACCATTGGTGGCCGTGCCTTCAGCTGCTTGGGCCCTAAGCTCTGGAATTCCCTCCCAAAACTTCTCTACCTCTCCCTCCTCCTCTAAGACGCTACTTAAAACCTGCCTCTTTCCCACCTGTCCTAATATCTCCTTCTTTGACTCAGTGTCAAATTTTGTCTGATAATCGCTCCGGTGAAGCACCTTGTATTGTTTTACTATGTTAAAGGCGCTGTATCAATACGAGTTGTTGTGTTGTTTAGTTTTGTGGCGGCAGCAGTCAGGGCACCACTAACTGGGGGTGTCTCACGAGTCGCTCCACAGGCTCCATTTAAGAACATAAGACATAGGAGCAGGAGTCGGCCATTCGGCCCCTCGAGCCTGCTCCGCCATTCGGCCCCTCGAGCCTGCTCCGCCATTCAATAAGATCATGGCTGATCTGATCTTGGCCTCAACTCCACTTCCCTGCCCGCTCCCCATAACCCTTGCCTCCCTTATCGTTCAAAAATCTGTCTATCTCCACCTTCAATATAATCAATGACCCAGCCTCCACAGCTCTCTGGGGCAAAGAGCTTTCACCAGGGAGACGGTGCCCGCCTTGTGCCATCTGTTGCAATCTGACCTGGAGACAACTTCAACCACGGGACGACACTGACGGTAACTGTACACCTGAACTTTTATACCGCAGACCCATTCCAAGTGACCACAGAGAGCATCAGCCATCCATAGTGTGCAGATACACCAAGCCGTTTCACGGATGTCTTGTTTGCCAATACAAGTATCTCCATCAGTTTACAATGGAAAACTAGCAGAAGAATCATAGAATCTTAGAGCACAAATAGTAAGGCGTGTTGATAGAGTGACTGGGGAGACTGTTTCCACTGGTTGGGGAATCAGTGATGAGGGGTCGTTAATTTAAAATGATCACATGAGCGTGAGGAGAGAGGTGAGGAGAGGCTTCTGCACATTGCCCATTGATGGAGCAGCAAATGTGTCACCACAGGGAGTGGATGAGGCAGCGACCAAAGCATCCTTTCAGGGAAAATTTGAAGCAGAGAAATATACAGGGCTATGGGGAGAGTGCAGGGCTCTGGGATTAGATTGGGATTGATACTGGGCTATGGGGAGAGAGCGGGGCAGTGGGATTATTTTGGGATTGATACAGGGCTATGGGGAGAGAGCGGGGCAGTGGGATTAGTTTGGGATTAATACAGGGCTATGGGGAGAGTGCAGGGCACTGGGATTAGATTGGGATTGATACTGGGCTATGGGGAGAGAGCGGGGCAGTGGGATTATTTTGGGATTGATACAGGGCTATGGGGAGAGAGCGGGGCAGTGGGATTATTTTGGGATTAATACAGGGCTATGGGGAGGGGGCGTGGCAGTGGGATTAGTTTGGGATTGGTTCGGGGCTATGGGGAGGGAGCGGGGCAGTGGGATTAGTTTGAGATTGATACAGGGCTATCGGGAGAGCGCGGGGCAGTGGGATTAGTTTGGGATTGATACAGCGCTCTGGGGAGAAAGTGGGGCATTGGGATTAGTTTGGGATTGATACAGGGCTATGGGGAGAATGGGGAAGGGGGATTAGTTTGGGATTGATATAGGGCTATGGGGAGAGAGCAGGGCAGTGGGATTAGTTTGGGATAGATACAGGGCTATGGGGAGAGAGCGGGACATTGGGATTAGTTTGGGATTGATTCAGGACTATGGGGAGAGCGCGGGGCTGTGGGATTAGTTTGGATTGATACAGGGCTATGGGGAGAGAGCGGGGCAGTGGGATTAGTTTGGGATTGATAAAGGGCTATGGGGAGAGAGCAGGGCAGTGGGATTAGTTTGGGATTGATACACGGGTCTGGGGAGAGAGTGAGGCAGTGGGATTAGTTTGGGATTGATACAAGGCTCTGGGGAGAGAGCGGGGCAGTGGGATTAGTTTGGGATTGATACAGGGCTCTGGGGAGAGAGCGAGGCAGTGGGATTAGTTTGGGATTGATACAGGGCTATGGGGAGAGGGCGGAGCAGTGGGATTAGTTTGGGATTAATACAGGGCTATGGGGAGAGAGCGGGGCAGTGGGATTAATTTGGGATTGATTCAGGACTGTTGGGAGAGAGTGGGACAGTGGGATTAGTTTAAGATTGATACAGGGCTCTGGGGCGAGAGTGGGACAGTGGGATTAGATTAGGATTGATACAGGTCTATGGGGAGAGAGCAGTGCAGTGGGATTAGTTTGGGATTGATCCAGGGCTATGGGGAGAGAGCAAGGCAGTGGGATTCATTTGAGATTGAGACAGGGCTATGGGGAGAGAGCGGGGCAGTGGCATTAGTTTGGGATTGGTACAGGGCTATGGGGAATGAGCGAGGCAGTGGGATTAGTTTGGGTTTGATACAGGGCTATGGGGAATGAGCGGGGCAGTGGGATTTGTTTGGGTTTGATACAGGGCTATGGGGAATGAGCGGGGCAGTGGCATTAGTTTGGGATTGATTCAGGGCTATGGGCAGAGAGCAGGGAAGTGGGATTAGTTTGTGATTGCTACAGGGCTATGGGGGGAGAGAGGGGCAGTGGGATTAGTTTGTGATTGATACAGGGCTATGGGGAGAGAGCGGGGCAGTGGGATTAGTTTGTGATTGATACAGGGCTATGGGGGGAGAGCGGGGCAGTGGGATTAGTTTGGGATTGATACACGGCTCTGGGGAGAGAGTGAGGCAGTGGGATTAGTTTGGGATTGATACTGGGCTCTGGGAAGAGAGTGGGGCAGTGGGATTAGTTTGGGATTGATAAGGGCTCTGGGAAGAGAGTGGGGCAGTGGGATTAGTTTGGGATTGATACAGGGCTCTGAGGAGAGAGCGGGGCAGTGGGATTAGTTTGGGATTGATACAGGGCTCTGGGGAGGGAGCGGGGCAGTGGGATTAGTATGGGTTTGATACAGGGCTAGGGGAGAGATCGGGGCAGTGGGATTAGTTTGGGATTGATACAGGGTTATGGGGAGAGAGTGGGGCAGTGGGATTAGTTTGGGGTTGATACAGGGCTATGGGGAGAGAGCGGGGCAGTGGGATTAGTTTGGGATTGATACAGGGCTCTGGGGAGGGAGCGGGGCAGTGGGATTAGTATGGGTTTGATACAGGGCTAGGGGAGAGATCGGGGCAGTGGGATTAGTTTGGGATTGATACAGGGCTATGGGGAGAGAGTGGGGCAGTGGGATTAGTTTGGGGTTGATACAGGGCTATGGGGAGAATGGGGAAGGGGGATTAGTTTGGGATTGATATAGGGCTATGGGGAGAGAGCAGGGCAGTGGGATTAGTTTGGGATAGATACAGGGCTATGGGGAGAGAGCGGGACATTGGGATTAGTTTGGGATTGATACAGGGCTATGGGGAGAGCGCGGGTCAGTGGGATTAGTTTGGGATTGATTCAGGACTATGGGGAGAGCGCGGGGCTGTGGGATTAGATTGGATTGATACAGGGCTATGGGGAGAGAGCGGGGCAGTGTGATTAGTTTGGGATTGATACAGGGCTATGGGGAGAGAGCAGGGCAGTGGGATTAGTTTGGGATTGATACACGGGTCTGGGGAGAGAGTGAGGCAGTGGGATTAGTTTGGGATTGATACAAGGCTCTGGGTAGAGAGCGGGGCAGTGGGATTAGTTTGGGATTCATAAGGGCTCTGCGAAGAGAGTGGGGCAGTGGGATTAGTTTGGGATTGATACAGAGCTCTGGGGAGAGAGCGGGGCAGTGGGATTAGTTTGGGATTGATACAGGGCTATGGAGAGAGAGCGGGGCAGTGGGATTAGTTTGGGTTTGATACAGGGCTATGGAGAGAGCAGGGCAGTGGGATTAGTTTGGGATTGATACAGGGCTATGGGGAGAGGGCGGAGCAGTGGGATTAGTTTGGGATTGATTCAGGACTGTTGGGAGAGAGTGGGACAGTGGGATTAGTTTAAGTTTGATACAGGGCTCTGGGGCGAGAGTGGGACAGTGGGATTAGATTAGGATTGATACAGGTCTATGGGGAGAGAGCAGTGCAGTGGGATTAGTTTGGGATTGATCCAGCGCTATGGGGAGAGAGCGAGGCAGTGGGATTAGTTTGGGATTGATCCAGGGCTATGGGGAGAGAGCAAGGCAGTGGGATTCATTTGAGATTGAGACAGGGCTATGGGGAGAGAGCGGGGCAGTGGCATTAGTTTGGGATTGGTACAGGGCTATGGGGAATGAGCGTGGCAGTGGGATTAGTTTGGGTTTGATACAGGGCTATGGGGAATGAGCGGGGCAGTGGCATTAGTTTGGGATTGATTCAGGGCTATGGGCAGAGAGCAGGGAAGTGGGATTAGTTTGTGATTGCTACAGGGCTATGGGGGGAGAGAGGGGCAGTGGGATTAGTTTGTGATTGATACAGGGCTATGGGGAGAGAGCGGGGCAGTGGCATTAGTTTGGGATTGGTAAAGGGCTATGGGGAGAGAGCAGGGAAGTGGGATTAGTTTGTGATTGATACAGGGCTATGGGGGGAGAGCGGGGCAGTGGGATTAGTTTGGGATTGATACACGGCTCTGGGGAGAGAGTGAGGCAGTGGGATTAGTTTGGGATTGATACTGGGCTCTGGGAAGAGAGTGGGGCAGTGGGATTAGTTTTCGATTGATAAGGGCTCTGGGAAGAGAGTGCGGCAGTGGGATTAGTTTGGGATTGATACTGGGCTCTGGGAAGAGAGTGGGGCAGTGGGATTAGTTTGGGATTGATAAGGGCTCTGGGAAGAGAGTGCGGCAGTGGGATTAGTTTGGGATTGATACAGGGCTCTGGGGAGAGAGCGGGGCAGTGGGATTAGTTTGGGATTGATACAGGGCTCTGGGGAGGGAGCGGGGCAGTGGGATTAGTATGGGTTTGATACAGGGCTATGGAGAAAGTGGGGAAGTGGGATTAGTTTTGGATTGATACAGGGCTATGGGGAGAGAGCGGGTCAGTGGGAGTAGTTTGGGATTGATTCAGGACTATGGGGAGAGGGCGTGGCAGTGAAATTAGTTTGGGATTGATACAGGGCTCTGGGGAGGGAGCGGGGCAGTGGGATTAGTTTGGGATTGATACAGGGCTATCGGGAGAGCGCGGGGCAGTGGAATTAGTTTGGGATTGATGCAGGGCTATCGGGAGAGCACAGGGCAGTGGGATTAGTTTGGGATTGAAACAGCGCTCTGGGGAGAGAGTGGGGCATTGGGATTAGTTTGGGATTGATACAGGGCTATGGGGAGAGTGGGGAAGTGGGATTAGTTTGGGTTTAATACAGGGCTATGGGGAGAGAGCAGGGCAGTGGGATTAGTTTGGGATAGATAAGAACATAAGAACAGAAGAAACAGGAGCAGGAGTAGGCCAATTGGCCCCTCGAGCCTGCTCCGCCATTCAATAAGATCATGGCTGATCTGATCCTAAACGCCAATCTACTATCACAGAACCATCTCCTGAACCTAACAGAATTGGACACATGAAATAGGAGCAGGATCAGGCTACACGGCCCCTGGGCCCGCTGCGCTACCCACAGGGCCATGACCGATCCGAACCTAGACTCATGTCCAAATTCCTGCCCGCTCCCCATAACCCTTAATTCCCTTTACTTCTAGGAAACTGTCTATTTCTGTTTTAAATTTATTTAATGATGTAGCTTCTACAGCTTTTTGGGGCAGCATATTCCATGGACCTACCACCCTCTGAGTGAAGTAGTTCCTTCTCATCTCAGTTTTGAAAGAGCAGCCCCTTATTCTAAGACTATGTCCCCTTGTTCTAGGTTCACCCATCATCGGGAACATCCTCCCCGCATCCACCCGATCCAACCCCTTCACAATCTTATATGTTTCAATAAGATCGCCTCTCATTCTTCTGAACTCCAATGAGTAGAGTCCCAATCTACCCAACCTCTTCTCATATGTCCATCCCCTCATCCCCGGGATTAACCGAGTGAACCTTCTTTGTACTGACTCGAGAGCAAGTATGTCTTTTCTTAAGTATGGACACCAAAACTGTATGCAGTATTCCAGGTGCGGTCTCACCAATACCCTATACAACTGAAGCAATACCTCCCTATTTTTATATTCTATCCCCCTAACAATGAAAGCCAACATTCCATTGGCCTTCTTAATCACTTGCTGCACCTGCATACTAACCTTTTGAGTTTCGTGCACCAGGACCCCCAGATCCCTTTGTACTTCAGTACTTTCCAATTTCTTGCCATTAAGATAATAACTTGCTCTACTATTTTTCCTGCCAAAGTGCATAACCTCACACTTTCCAGTATTGTATTCCATCTGCCAAATCTCTGCCCACTTACTTAGCCTGTCTATGTCCCCTTGCAGATTTTTTATGTCCTCCTCACTCACTACTTTCCCTCCCATCTTAGTATCATCTGGAAACTTTGATATGTTACACTCGGTCTCCTCCTCCAAATCGTTAATATAGATTGTAAAGAGTTGGGGACCCAGCACTGACCCCTGCGGAACACCACTAGTTACTGATTGCCAGTCTGAGAATGAACCATTTATCCCAACTCTCTGCCTTCTGTTAGATAGCCAATCCTCTATCCATGCCAGAATATTACCCCCAATCCCGTGATTTTTTATCTTAAGCAATAATCTTTTGTGTGGCACCTTGTCAAATGCCTTTTGGAAGTCTAAATACACCACATCCACTGGTTCCCCTTTATCCACCCTATATGTTACTTCCTCAAAGAACTCCAGCAAATTTGTCAAACATGACTTCCCCTTCATAAAACCATGCTGACTTTGTCCTATTAAATTATGATTATCCAAATGTCCCGTTACTGTGTCCTTAATAATGGACTCCAAAATTTTACCTACCACAGATGTTAGGCTAACCGCTCTATAGTTTCCAGCATTCTGTCTACTGCCCTTTTTAAATAAGGGTGTTACATTAGCAGTTTTCCAGTCTGCCGGGATCTTTGCTGAGTCCAGGGAGTTTTGGAAAATTATTACCAATGCATCCACAATCCCTACCGCCACTTCCCTCAAGACCCTAGGATGTAAGCCATCAGGTCCAGGTGATTTATCCGCCTTGAGTCCCATTATTTTACCGAGTACCACTTCCTTAGTGATTTTGATCGTGTTTAGTTCCTCCCCCCCTATAGCCCTCTGTTTGTCCAGTGTTGGGATATTCTTAGGGGTAAAAATTGAGTCGCGCCCCATTTGGGGCGCTAACCTCGCCGGGGCGCGACTTTTAGCGCCCCAAAAAAATTAGCGGCCCCGCGCCGGAACTTCAGTGGTTGCGCCCCAAGAGGGAAGCGGGGCGCCACTGGAAGCACCCCACATCCCTCTTGGGGCGCTGCGAGTGAATATCCTGGCGCTACGTGCCGCAGCGCCACGCGCTGCGGCACGTCGCGCCGCGGTATTGCAGGCCTTCCTCCCCTTCTTAAAGGGGAGGGACCCTGCGCAGCGCGAACCGGGGCCCAGCTGGGCCCCCAGGGATCGGGAGTGCCGGCAAAAGAGCCCGGCACTCAAGAGAAGTGCCGGGCTCTTGGAGCGCAGCCGGCACTTCACGGTGGGGGGGCTTCACGGGGGCCGGGGACAGCAACGGGGGCAGGTGCTGGCAGGCGGCCAGCAACAAAAATGGCCGCCTGCCACCTCCCCTTTAAATATCGCCGCCCCGGCCGCACGTACGCCTCCCTGAACCCGTCGGACATAGCGTCTGGCGGTAAATCAGGGGGCGCGACTGAAGATCACGGCCGGGGCGCAAGCGGGGTGCTGCGCACGGCGATGACGTCATCGCCGGCGGCGCAGCGCCACAGGGCGCTACCGGCTGCCACCGCCGCTAACCTCCCACTAAATTTTTCGGGAGGCGTGGGCGGCGCTGCGCCCGGGCGTTAGCTGCTTTACGCCCCATTAGCGCCCTCTTAAGGCGCTAACGGCAGGCGCAAGCAGCTGAATTTTTCCCCCTTAGTGTCCTCTACTGTAAAGACTGATACAAAATATTCATTCAGTGTATTTGCCATCTCCATATTTCCCACCATTAATTTCCCGGTCTCATCCTCTAAGGGACCAACATTTACTTTAGCTACCCTTTTTCTTTTTATATAACTATAAAAACTCTTACTATCTGTTTTTATATTTTTTGCTAATTTACTTTCATAATCTATCTTCCCTTTCTTAATCAATCTTTTTGTTATTTTTTGCTGTCTTTTAAAGTTTTCCCAATCCTCTATCCTCCCACTAGATTTGGCTACCTTAAAAGCCCTTGGGGGAGAAATTCAGTATCGCCCCATTTGGGGTGCAATTATCGGCCGGGCGCAAAGATTAGCGCCTGGCGCTAATTATCGCCACCGACTGCAAACTTGACTTTTATTGACCCTGGAGGTGATTGGAGCGCTAAATCAGGCGCTTCACACCTGTCTTAAGGCGCAAAGGCCGAGGAGCGAGGCGCTACCTCAGAGCACTGGCGAAGCTCATGTGATGTCAGTCAGCAATGGAACACACACACAATGGCACGGGCCAGTTCTTAAAGGGGATGGATAATCTTGCTTTCCATCCACATCCTGCTCATTGCAGCCTTGAATCTCGGCCTGGAGAGACCTGCACATCAAATCTGCTGGAAAGAACAATGGAGAGTACGAGGCAAAGAGCTCAGAGTGCAGCCCCCACAGTCTCTTCTAAATCGATACAAGGAATGGCAAATCAAAATGAACCTGCAAAGTGCTGCTCAGTACCCAAAATTCCTTCAGACAACGTTGAATCTCTCCAGAAGTCTCTCTCTCTCTCTCTCAGAATGCGTAGTTCAAAAATGGCACCAACAATAAAAGGCAGGAAGCGGTCACCTTTAAATAGCACTCCCCCTTTCCCTTCATGACTGCAGAACGCTCCCCTCAACCTGTCGTTGCTAGCATCAGGCGGTAAGGCAGGGGGCGCCACTCAATATCCGCTCCGGGGCGATACCGGGGCGTTGCGCACTCGACTGACGTCACGATCTGCCGGCGCAGGAGATCGTGGTGGTAGTGTTTAGCGCCGCCGCAAAATGTCTAGTTAATTTTGCGAGCGGCGCAAACTTCGCCGCGCCTGGGCGCTAGATGCTTTGCGCCCCATTAGTGCCCTCTTAAGGCGCTAACGGGAGGCGCAACCAACTGAATTTTTCCCCCCTTGTTTTTAGTCGAATACTATCCTTAATTTCTTTACTTAGCCACGGATGACTGTCTTTTCTTTTACACCCTTTTCTTCTCAGTGGAATATATTTTTTTTGGAAGTTGTAAAATAACTCCTTAAATGTACACCACTGATCATGTATCGTCTTACCCGTTAATCTATTTTCCCAATCCACTCTACTCAATTCCGCTCGCATACCTTCATAGTCTCCTTTATTCAAGCTTAGCACGCTTGTTTGAGATCCAACCTTCCCACCCTCTAATTGAATATGGAATTCAACCATGTTATGGTCACTCATTCCAAGGGGATCCTTTACTAGGACATTTTTAATTAATCCTATCTCGTTACACAGGACCAGATCTAAGGTTGCTTGCCCCCTGGTCGGTTCAGTTACATACTGCTCAAGAAACCCATCCCTAATACACTCAATGAACTCATCCTCAAGGCAGCCCTGCCCAATTTGAGTTGTCCAATTAATACGATAGTTAAAATCCCCCATAATTATAGATGTTCCCTTATTACAAGCCTCAACTATTTCCTGATTGATACTCCGTCCAACAGAGTTGCAACTGTTCGGAGGCCTATAGACTACGCCCACTAGTGTTTTTTTCCCCTTATTATTCCTTATCTCCACCCAAACTGTTTCATTATCCTGATCTTTTGACCTAATATCATTTCTCTGTATTACAGTGATTCCTTCCTTTATTAACATAGCCACCCCACCTCCCCTTCCTTCCTGCCTGTCCTTCCTGATCGTTAAATAACCTGGTATGTTTAATTCCCAGGCATTGTCACCCTGCAGCCATGTTTCTGTAATGGCCACAAGATCATACCCATATGTAGTTATTTGTGCCATTAACTCATCTATTTTGTTACGAATGCTACGTGCATTCAGATAGAGAACTTTCAAATATGTTTTGTGACACTTAGTTCCTGCTTTTGCCCTTTTTATTACTTTACCTTTTACTCCATACCTTCTGCCCCTTCCTGACACACTCTGGTTTTTAATTTCCCCGCTGCTACCTAAGTCTATGACCTTCTCTGTTGTCATTTTTACGACAACCAGTTTTTTACCCAAAAACACGGAACAGCCATGGGGACCAAATTCGCACCCCAATACGCCAACATCTTCATGCACAAGTTCGAGCAAGACTTCTTCGCTGCACAGGACCTCCAACCAACGCTGTACACCAGATACATCGACAACATCTTCTTCCTTTGGACCCACGGCGAAGGATCACTGAAAGGACTACACGATAACATCAACAGGTTCCATCCCACCATCAAACTCACCATGGACTACTCCTCAGAATCGGTTTCATTCTTGGACACACGAATCTCCATCAAAGACGGACACCTCAGGACTTCACTCTACCGCAAGCCCACGGACAACCTCACGATGCTCCACTTCTCCAGCTTCCACCCTAACCACGTTAAAGAAGCCATCCCCTATGGACAAGCCCTGCGAATACACAGGATCTGCTCAGACGAGGAGGAACGCGATGGACACCTACGGACGCTGAAAGACGCCCTCGTAAGAACGGGATATGACGCTCGACTCGTCGATCGACAGTTCCGACGGGCCACAGCGAAAAACCGCATAGACCTCCTCAGAAGGCGAACACGGGACACAACCAACAGAGTACCCTGCGTCGTCCAGTACTTCCCCGGAGCGGAGAAACTACGCCATGTTCTTCGCAGCCTTCAACATGTCATCGATGACGACGAACACCTTGCTAAGGCCATCCCCACGCCTCCACTACTCGCCTTCAAGCAGCCGCCTAACCTCAAAAGTACCATCGTTCGCAGCAAATTACCCAGCTGTCAGGAGAACAGCGACCACGACACCACACAACCCTGCCACGGCAACCTCTGCAAGACATGCCAGATCATCAACACAGATACCATCATCACACGTGAGGACACTACCCACCAGGTACATGGTACATACTCATGTGACTCGGCCAACGTTGTCTACCTCATACGTTGCAGGAAAGGATGCCCCGGAGCATGGTACATCGGCGAGACCATGCAGACACTGAGACAACGTATGAACGGACACCGCGCAACAATCGCCAGGCAGGATTGTTACCTCCCAGTCGGGGAACACTTCAGCAGTCAAGGACATTCAGCCTCAGATCTGCGGGTAAGCGTTCTCCAAGGCGGCCTTAGAGACACACGACAACGCAAAATCATCGAGCAGAAACTGATAGCCAAGTTCCGCACCCATGAGGACGGCCTCAATAGGGATCTCGGGTTCCTGTCACGCTACAGAACGTGAAGCGACATCATTGTCTGTCTTTCCAGTTTAAAAAAAAAACACACAAAATTAAAACAACCAAAAAAAAACAACCAAAAAAAAAACTCAAAAAAAAGTTAGGAGCTCAACTGCAGATGGCAGCATTTGACACGTTGGACCCCCTGTGACCCACCTCATTGTCTTGGCTGTGCTCTGATGTGTCTTTGATGTCGTGCCTTCCTGATGGATTGTATCTCTGTAGACAAGTCGCTCTCTGTGTATATATACTGTGTATTAGATTCCCTCACTGTACCTCTACCTGACAAAGGAGCAGCAGCTCCGAAAGCTCGTAATTTTAAATAAAACTGTTGGACTATAACTTGGTGTTGTGCGACTTGTCATTTTTATTATTTGCTCTCCAGGAACCTCCCCCCCACTAGTTAGTTTAAAGCCCTCTCTACAGCCCTAGTTATGTGATCCGCCAGGACTCTAGTCCCAGCACTGGCCAAGTGAAGCCCGTCCCAACGGAACAGCTCCCTCCTGCCCCAGTACTGGTGCCAGTGTCCCAGGAAGCAAAACCCATTTCTCCCGCACCAGTCTTTGAGCCACTCATTTAACTCTCTAATTTTATTTGTCCTAGCCAAATTCACTCGTGGCTCAGGTAATAATCCAGAGATTATTACCCTTGAGGTTCTGTTTTTTAATTTGACCCCTAGCTGCTCATACTCCTTTAACAGAACCGGCTTCCTTGTCCTATCTACGTCGTTTGTACCAACATGGACCACGACAATTGGATCCACCCCCTCCCACTGCAAGTTTCTTTCCAGCCCAGAGAAGATGTCCTTAACCCTGGCACCGGGCAGGCAACACAGCCTACGGGACTCTCGCTCTCGGCTGCAGAGAACTCTATCTATCCCCCTAATAATACTATCCCCTACCACTACAACATTTCTATTTACTTCCCCCCTCTTGAATGGCCCCCCGTTCCACGGTGCTGTGGCCAGGTTGCTCATCCTCCCTGCAGTCCCCGCTCCTGTCCCCACAGGGAGTAAGAACCTCAAACCTGTTGGACAAGAGCAAGGGCTGCGGCTCCTCCAACACTACCTCCTGGATCCCCGTACCTGCCTCACTCGTAGTCACACCGTCCTGTCCCTGACCATGGGCTACATCTGAATTAATTAACTTCATAGGTGTGACCACCTCCTGAAACACAGAGTCCAGGTCATTCTCCCCCTCCCTGATGTGTCGCAGTGTCTGAAGCTCAGACTCCAGCTCATCAATACGGAGCTGGAGTTCCTGTAGCAGCAGACACTTGTCACAGATGTAATCACCGTAAGCCTCAATGGGGTCCACCGGCTCCCACATCTCGCAACAGTAACACATCACCTGCTCCATTCTATGTAATTAATTACATTTTTTATTGTTAGTTATGGACACTCACTGCCCGATTATAGATGCTAGTATCCCCTCTAATTAATTGGATTTAAATTAAATCAATCCCTCTAAATTACACCAGTTAAATGGTTTACCAACAGTCACTCTGCACCAGAAAGGCCTTATTAACTACAACCAACAGAGTTTAAGTTTAAAAGAGAGAAATACTCACCAGATACAGGGCTATGGGGAGAGAGCGGGACATTGGGATTAGTTTGGGATTGATACACGGCTATGGGGAGAGAGCGGGGCAGTGGGATTAGTTTGGGATTGATACCGGGCTATGGGGAGAGAGCGGGGCAGTGGGATTAGTTTGGGCTTGATACAGGACCATTGGGAGAGAGCAGAACAGTGGGATTAGTTTCGGATTGATTCAGGTCTATGGGGAGAGAGCGGGGCAGTGGGATTAGTTTGGGATTGATTCAGGACTATGGGGAGAGAGCGGGGCAGTGGAATTAGTTTGGGATTGATACAGGGCTCTGGGGAGGGAGCGGGGCAGTGGGATTAGTTTGGGATTGATACAGGGCTATCGGGAGAGAGCGGGGCAGTGGGATTAGTTTAAGATTGATACCGGGCTATGGGGAGAGAGCGGGGCAGTGGGATTAGTTTGGGCTTGATACAGGACCATTGGGAGAGAGCAGGACAGTGGGATTAGTTTCGGATTGATACAGGGCTATATGGAAAGACCGGGGCAGTGGAATTAGTTTGGGATTGATACAGGGCTCTGGGGAGGGAGCGGGGCAGTGGGATTAGTTTGGGATTGATACAGGGCTATCGGGAGAGCGCGGGGCAGTGGGATTAGTTTGGGGTTGATACAGCGCTCTGGGGAGAGAGTGGGGCATTGAGATTAGTTTGGGATTGATACAGGGCTATGGGGAGAGTGGGGAAGTGGGGTTAGTTTGGGATTGATATAAGGCTATGGGGAGAGAGCAGGGCAGTGGGATTAGTTTGGGATAGCTACAGGGCTATGGGGAGAGAGCGGGACATTGGGATTAGTTTGGGATTGATACAGGGCTATGGGGAGAGAGCGGGGCAGTGGGATTAGTTTGGGATTGATACCAAGCTATGGGAGAGAGCGGGGCAGTGGGATTAGTTTGGGATTGATACAGGGCTATGGGGAGAGAGCGGGGCAGTGGGATTAGTTTGGGCTTGATACAGGACCATTGGGAGAGAGCAGAACAGTGGGATTAGTTTGGGATTGATACAGGTCTATGAGGAGAGAGCGGGGCACTGGGATTAGTTTCGGATTGATACCGGGCTATGGGGAAAGCGCGGGGCAGTGGGAATAGTTTGGGATTGATACAGGGCTATGGGGAGAGCGCGGGGCAGTGGAATTAGTTTGGGATTGATACAGGGCTATGTGGAGAGAGCGGGGCAGTGGGATTAGTTTCGGATTGATACAGGGCTATGTGGAGGGAGCTGGGCAGTGGAATTAGTTTATGGATTGATACAGGGCTATAGGGAGAGAGCGGGGCATTGGGATTAGTTTCGGATTGATACAGGGCTATGGGGAGAGAGCGGGGCAGTGGGATTAGTTTTGGATTGATGCAGGGCTATGGGGAGAGAGCGGGACAGTGGGATTAGTTTGGGATCCATACAGGGCTATGGGGAGAGAGCGGGGCAGTGGGATTAGTTTTGGATTAATGCAGGGCTATCGGGAGAGCGCGGGGCTGTGGGATTAGTTTGGATTGATACAGGGCTATGGGGAGAGAGCAGGGCAGTGGGATTAGTTTGGGATTGATACAGGGCTCTGGGGAGAAAGCGAGGCACTGGGATTAGTTTGGGATTGATACTGGGCTCTGTGAAGAGAGTGGGGCAGTGGGATTAGTTTGGGATTGATACAGGGCTCTGGGAAGAGAGTGGGGCAGTGGGATTAGTTTGGGATTGATACAGGGCTCTGGGGAGAGGTTGGGACAGTGGGATTAGTATGGGTTTGATACTGGGCTATTGGGAGAGAGCGGGGCAGTGGCATTAGTTTGGGATTTGTACAGGGCTATGGGGAGAGAGTGGAGCAGTGGGATTAGTTTGGGATTGATACAGGACTATGGAGTGAGAGCGGGGCAGTGGGATTAGTTTGGGATTGATACAGCGCTATGGGGAGAGGGCGGAGCAGTGGGAATAGTTTGGGATTAATACAGGGCTATGGGGAGAGAGCGGGGCAGTGGGATTAATTTGGGATTGATTCAGGACGCTGGGGAGGGAGCGGGGCAGCAGGATTGGTTTGGGATTGATACAGGGCTATCGGGAGAGAGTGGGATGTGGGATTAGTTTGGGATTGATATAGGGCTATGGGGAGAGAGCAGGGCAGTGGGATTAGTTTGGGATAGCTACAGGGCTATGGGGAGAGAACGGGACATTGGGATTAGTTTGGGATTGATACGGGGCTATGGGAAGAGAGCGGGGCAGTGGGATTAGTTTGGGATTGATACCGGGCTATGGGAGAGAGCGGGGCAGTGGGTTTAGTTTGGGATTGATACAGGGTCATTGGGAGAGAGCAGGGCAGTGGGATTAGTTTCGGATTGATACAGGGCTATGTGGAGAGAGCTGGGCAGTGGGATTAGTCTGGGGATTGATACAGGGCTATAGGGAGAGAGTGGGGCAGTGGGATTAGTTTGGGATTGATACAGGTCTATGGGGAGAGAGTGGGGCATTGGGATTAGTTTCGGATTGATGCAGGGCTATGGGGAGAGAGCGGGGCAGTGGGATTAGTTTGGGATCCATACAGGGCTATGGGGGAGTGCGGGGCAGTGGGATTAGTTTGGGGATTGATACAGGGCTATAGGGAGAGAGTGGGGCAGTGGGATTAGTTTGGGATCGATACAGGGCTATGGGGAGAGAGCGGGGCTGTGGGATTAGTTTGGATTGATACAGTGCTATGGGGAGAGAGCGGGGCCGTGGGATTAGTTTGGGATTGATACAGGGCTATGGGGAGAGTGCAGGGCAGTGGGATTAGTTTGGGATTGATACAGGGTTCTGGGAAGAGAGTGGGGCAGTGGGATTAGTTTGGGATTGATACAGGGCTATGGGGAGAGAGCGGGGCAGTGGGATTAGTTTGGGATTGATACCAAGCTATGGGAGAGAGCGGGGCAGTGGGATTAGTTTGGGATTGATACAGGGCTATGGGGAGAGAGCGGGGCAGTGGGATTAGTTTGGGCTTGATACAGGACCATTGGGAGAGAGCAGAACAGTGGGATTAGTTTGGGATTGATACAGGTCTATGAGGAGAGAGCGGGGCACTGGGATTAGTTTCGGATTGATACCGGGCTATGGGGAAAGCGCGGGGCAGTGGGAATAGTTTGGGATTGATACAGGGCTATGGGGAGAGCGCGGGGCAGTGGAATTAGTTTGGGATTGATACAGGGCTATGTGGAGAGAGCGGGGCAGTGGGATTAGTTTCGGATTGATACAGGGCTATGTGGAGGGAGCTGGGCAGTGGAATTAGTTTATGGATTGATACAGGGCTATAGGGAGAGAGCGGGGCATTGGGATTAGTTTCGGATTGATACAGGGCTATGGGGAGAGAGCGGGGCAGTGGGATTAGTTTTGGATTGATGCAGGGCTATGGGGAGAGAGCGGGACAGTGGGATTTGTTTGGGATCCATACAGGGCTATGGGGAGAGAGCGGGGCAGTGGGATTAGTTTTGGATTAATGCAGGGCTATCGGGAGAGCGCGGGGCTGTGGGATTAGTTTGGATTGATACAGGGCTATGGGGAGAGAGCAGGGCAGTGGGATTAGTTTGGGATTGATACAGGGCTCTGGGGAGAAAGCGAGGCACTGGGATTAGTTTGGGATTGATACTGGGCTCTGTGAAGAGAGTGGGGCAGTGGGATTAGTTTGGGATTGATACAGGGCTCTGGGAAGAGAGTGGGGCAGTGGGATTAGTTTGGGATTGATACAGGGCTCTGGGGAGAGGTTGGGACAGTGGGATTAGTATGGGTTTGATACTGGGCTATTGGGAGAGAGCGGGGCAGTGGCATTAGTTTGGGATTTGTACAGGGCTATGGGGAGAGAGTGGAGCAGTGGGATTAGTTTGGGATTGATACAGGACTATGGAGTGAGAGCGGGGCAGTGGGATTAGTTTGGGATTGATACAGCGCTATGGGGAGAGGGCGGAGCAGTGGGAATAGTTTGGGATTAATACAGGGCTATGGGGAGAGAGCGGGGCAGTGGGATTAATTTGGGATTGATTCAGGACGCTGGGGAGGGAGCGGGGCAGCAGGATTGGTTTGGGATTGATACAGGGCTATCGGGAGAGAGTGGGATGTGGGATTAGTTTGGGATTGATATAGGGCTATGGGGAGAGAGCAGGGCAGTGGGATTAGTTTGGGATAGCTACAGGGCTATGGGGAGAGAACGGGACATTGGGATTAGTTTGGGATTGATACGGGGCTATGGGAAGAGAGCGGGGCAGTGGGATTAGTTTGGGATTGATACCGGGCTATGGGAGAGAGCGGGGCAGTGGGATTAGTTTGGGATTGATACAGGGTCATTGGGAGAGAGCAGGGCAGTGGGATTAGTTTCGGATTGATACAGGGCTATGTGGAGAGAGCTGGGCAGTGGGATTAGTCTGGGGATTGATACAGGGCTATAGGGAGAGAGTGGGGCAGTGGGATTAGTTTGGGATTGATACAGGTCTATGGGGAGAGAGTGGGGCATTGGGATTAGTTTCGGATTGATGCAGGGCTATGGGGAGAGAGCGGGGCAGTGGGATTAGTTTGGGATCCATACAGGGCTATGGGGGAGTGCGGGGCAGTGGGATTAGTTTGGGGATTGATACAGGGCTATAGGGAGAGAGTGGGGCAGTGGGATTAGTTTGGGATCGATACAGGGCTATGGGGAGAGAGCGGGGCTGTGGGATTAGTTTGGATTGATACAGTGCTATGGGGAGAGAGCGGGGCCGTGGGATTAGTTTGGGATTGATACAGGGCTATGGGGAGAGTGCAGGGCAGTGGGATTAGTTTGGGATTGATACAGGGTTCTGGGAAGAGAGTGGGGCAGTGGGATTAGTTTGGGATTGATACAGGGCTCTGGGGAGAGCAGGGCAGTGGGATTAGTTTGGGATTGATACAGGGCTATGGGGAGAGGGCGGAGCAGTGGGATTAGTTTGGGATTAATACAGGGCTATGGGGAGAGAGCGGGGCAGTGGGATTAATTTGGGATTGATTCAGGACTGTTGGGAGAGAGTGGGACAGTGGGATTAGTTTAAGATTGATACAGGGCTCTGGGGCGAGAGTGGGACAGTGGGATTAGATTAGGATTGATACAGGTCTATGGGGAGAGAGCAGTGCAGTGGGATTAGTTTGGGATTGATCCAGGGCTATGGGGAGAGAGCAAGGCAGTGGGATTCATTTGAGATTGAGACAGGGCTATGGGGAGAGAGCGGGGCAGTGGCATTAGTTTGGGATTGGTACAGGGCTATGGGGAATGAGCGTGGCAGTGGGATTAGTTTGGGTTTGATACAGGGCTATGGGGAATGAGCGGGGCAGTGGGATTTGTTTGAGATTGATACAGGGCTAGGGGAGAGATCGGGGCAGTGGGATTAGTTTGGGATTGATACAGGGCTATGGGCAGAGAGCAGGGAAGTGGGATTAGTTTGTGATTGCTACAGGGCTATGGGGGGAGAGAGGTGCAGTGGGATTAGTTTGTGATTGATACAGGGCTATGGGGAGAGAGCGGGGCAGTGGCATTAGTTTGGGATTGGTAAAGGGCTATGGGGAGAGAGCAGGGAAGTGGGATTAGTTTGTGATTGATACAGGGCTATGGGGGGAGAGAGGGGCATTGGGATTAGTTTCGGATTGATACAGGGCTATGGGGAGAGAGCGGGGCAGTGGGATTAGTTTGGGATCGATACAGGGCTATGGGGAGAGAGCGGGGCTGTGGGATTAGTTTGGATTGATACAGTGCTATGGGGAGAGAGCGGGGCCGTGGGATTAGTTTGGGATTGATACAGGGCTATGGGGAGAGAGCAGGGCAGTGGGATTAGTTTGGGATTGATACAGGGCTCTGGGGAGAAAGCGAGGCACCGGGATTAGTTTGGGATTGATACTGGGCTCTGGGAAGAGAGTGGGGCAGTGGGATTAGTTTGGGATTGATACAGGGCTCTGGGAAGAGAGTGGGGCAGTGGGATTAGTTTGGGATTGATACAGGGCTCTGGGGAGAGAGCGGGGCAGTGGGATTAGTTTGGGATTGATACAGGGCTCTGGGGAGAAAGCGAGGCACTGGGATTAGTTTGGGATTCATACTGGGCTCTGGGAAGAGAGTGGGGCAGTGGGATTAGTTTGGGACTGATACAGGGTTCTGGGAAGAGAGTGGGGCAGTGGGATTAGTTTGGGATTGATACAGGGCTCTGGGGAGAGAGCGGGGCAGCGGGATTAGTTTGGGATTGATACAGGGCTCTGGGGAGAAAGCGAGGCACTGGGATTAGTTTGGGATTGATACTGGGCTCTGGGAAGAGAGTGGGGCAGTGGGATTAGTTTGGGACTGATACAGGGCTCTGGGAAGAGAGTGGGCAGTGGGATTAGTTTGGGATTGATACAGGGCTCTGGGGAGAGAGCGGAACAGTGGGATTAGTTTGGGATTGATACAGGGCTATGGGGAGAGGGCGGAGCAGTGGGAATAGTTTGGGATTTATACAGGGCTCTGGGGAGAGAGCGGGGCAGTGGGATTAATTTGGGATTGATTCAGGACTATTGGGAGAGAGCGGGACAGTGGGATTAGTTTGGGATTGATACAGGGCTATGGGGAGAGAGCGGGGCAGTGGGATTAGTTTGGGATCGATGCAGGGCTATGGGGAGAGAGGGGGGCAGTGGGATTAGTTTGAGGATTGATACAGGGCTATGGGGCGAGAGAGGGGCAGTGGGATTAGTTTGGGATTGATTCAGGACTATTGGGAGAGAGCGGGGCATTGGGATTAGTTTGGGATTGATATCAGGCTATGGGGAGAAAGCAGGGCAGTGGGATTAGTTTGAGATTGATACAGGGCTATGGGGATAGAGCGGGGCATTGGGATTAGTTTGGGATTGATACAGGGCTATGGGGGAGACAGCGGGGCAGTGGAATTAGTTTGAGGATTGATACAGGGCTATGGGGAGAGAGCAGGGCAGTGGGATTAGTTTGGGATTGATACAGGGCTCTGGGGAGAAAGCGAGGCACCGGGATTAGTTTGGGATTGATACTGGGCTCTGTGAAGAGAGTGGGGCAGTGGGATTAGTTTGGGATTGATACAGGGCTCTGGGAAGAGAGTGGGGCAGTGGGATTAGTTTGGGATTGATACAGGGCTCTGGGGAGAGCAGGGCAGTGGGATTAGTTTGGGATTGATACAGGGCTATGGGGAGAGGGCGGAGCAGTGGGATTAGTTTGGGATTAATACAGGGCTATGGGGAGAGAGCGGGGCAGTGGGATTAATTTGGGATTGATTCAGGACTGTTGGGAGAGAGTGGGACAGTGGGATTAGTTTAAATTTGATACAGGGCTCTGGGGCGAGAGTGGGACAGTGGGATTAGATTAGGATTGATACAGGTCTATGGGGAGAGAGCAGTGCAGTGGGATTAGTTTGGGATTGATACAGGGCTATGGGAAATGAGCGGGGCAGTGGGATTTGTTTGTGATTGATACAGGGCTATGGGGAGAGAGCGGGGCAGTGGCATTAGTTTGGGATTGGTACAGGGCTATGGGGAATGAGCGTGGCAGTGGGATTAGTTTGGGTTTGATACAGGGCTATGGGAAATGAGCGGGGCAGTGGGATTTGTTTGAGATTGATACAGGGCTATGGGGAATGAGCGGGGCAGTGGCATTAGTTTGGGATTGATTCAGGGCTATGGGCAGAGAGCAGGGAAGTGGGATTAGTTTGTGATTGATACAGGGCTATGGGGGAGAGAGGGGCAGTGGGATTAGTTTGTGATTGATACAGGGCTATGGGGAGAGAGCGGGGCAGTGGCATTAGTTTGGGATTGTTACAGGGCTATGGGGGGAGAGAGGTGCAGTGGGATTAGTTTGTGATTGATACAGGGCTATGGGGAGAGAGCGGGGCAGTGGCATTAGTTTGGGTTTGATACAGGGCTATGGGGGGAGAGAGGTGCAGTGGGATTAGTTTGTGATTGATACAGGGCTATGGGGAGAGAGCGGGGCAGTGGCATTAGTTTGGGATTGTTACAGGGCTATGGGGGGAGAGCAGGGAAGTGGGATTAGTTTGTGATTGATACAGGGCTATGGGGAGAGAGTGGGGCAGTGGGATTAGTTTGGGATCGATACAGGGCTATGGGGAGAGAGCGGGGCTGTGGGATTAGTTTGGATTGATACAGTGCTATGGGGAGAGAGCGGGGCCGTGGGATTAGTTTGGGATTGATACAGGGCTATGGGGAGAGAGCAGGGCAGTGGGATTAGTTTGGGATTGATACAGGGCTCTGGGGAGAAAGCGAGGCACCGGGATTAGTTTGGGATTGATACTGGGCTCTGGGAAGAGAGTGGGGCAGTGGGATTAGTTTGGGATTGATACAGGGCTCTGGGAAGAGAGTGGGGCAGTGGGATTAGTTTGGGATTGATACAGGGCTCTGGGGAGAGAGCGTGGCAGTGGGATTAGTTTGGGATTGATACAGGGCTCTGGGGAGAAAGCGAGGCACTGGGATTAGTTTGGGATTCATACTGGGCTCTGGGAAGAGAGTGGGGCAGTGGGATTAGTTTGGGACTGATACAGGGTTCTGGGAAGAGAGTGGGGCAGTGGGATTAGTTTGGGATTGATACAGGGCTCTGGGGAGAGAGCGGGGCAGTGGGATTAGTTTGGGATTGATACAGGGCTCTGGGGAGAAAGCGAGGCACTGGGATTAGTTTGGGATTGATACTGGGCTCTGGGAAGAGAGTGGGGCAGTGGGATTAGTTTGGGACTGATACAGGGCTCTGGGGAAGAGAGTGGGCAGTGGGATTAGTTTGGGATTGATACAGGGCTCTGGGGAGAGAGCGGAACAGTGGGATTAGTTTGGGATTGATACAGGGCTATGGGGAGAGGGCGGAGCAGTGGGAATAGTTTGGGATTTATACAGGGCTCTGGGGAGAGAGCGGGGCAGTGGGATTAATTTGGGATTGATTCAGGACTATTGGGAGAGAGCGGGACAGTGGGATTAGTTTGGGATTGATACAGGGCTATGGGGAGAGAGCGGGGCAGTGGGATTAGTTTGGGATCGATGCAGGGCTATGGGGAGAGAGGGGGGCAGTGGGATTAGTTTGAGGATTGATACAGGGCTATGGGGTGAGAGAGGGGCAGTGGGATTAGTTTGGGATTGATTCAGGACTATTGGGAGAGAGCGGGGCATTGGGATTAGTTTGGGATTGATATCAGGCTATGGGGAGAAAGCAGGGCAGTGGGATTAGTTTGAGATTGATACAGGGCTATGGGGATAGAGCGGGGCATTGGGATTAGTTTGGGATTGATACAGGGCTATGGGGGAGACAGCGGGGCAGTGGAATTAGTTTGAGGATTGATACAGGGCTATGGGGGGAGAGCGGGGCCGTGGGATTAGTTTGAGGATTGATACTGGGCTATGGGGAGAGAGTGGGGCAGTGGGATTAATTTGGGATTGATTCAGGACTATTGGGAGAGAGCGGGACAGTGGGATTAGTTTGGGATTGATACAGGGCTATGGGGAGAGAGCGGGGCAGTGGGATTAGTTTGGGATCGATGCAGGGCTATGGGGAGAGAGGGGGGCAGTGGGATTAGTTTGAGGATTGATACAGGGCTATGGGGTGAGAGAGGGGCAGTGGGATTAGTTTGGGATTGATTCAGGACTATTGGGAGAGAGCGGGGCATTGGGATTAGTTTGGGATTGATATCAGGCTATGGGGAGAAAGCAGGGCAGTGGGATTAGTTTGAGATTGATACAGGGCTATGGGGATAGAGCGGGGCATTGGGATTAGTTTGGGATTGATACAGGGCTATGGGGGAGACAGCGGGGCAGTGGAATTAGTTTGGGATTGATACTGGGCTATGGGGAGAGAGCGGGGCAGTGGGATTATTGTAGCAAAGAGTTGTTGCGGACCCGATGGGCTGAATGTTTTCCCGTGCTGTGAATGTCTGTTTTGATGTTCACTTTATCACACTGTGGATTAAACCATTCCGTTTTTATTGTGTAGACTCAGGGGGCAAAATTCGGTTACACCCCTTTTGTGGGCGGTAACTGAAGTAGTGCCTCACATTTAGCACCCGGGTCGTGTGTACCGCCCTGGCCGCTAAATTGGGCTTACCGGCCGAGCAAGGAAGCAGAGTGCTATCTTGGGTGCTGCACGTCCTCTCGGGGCGGTGTCTGGGGCGCAAAGCGTGGTATCGCCGGAGCGCTACGCGCCCGCTCCGCATAGCGCTGATGTGTTTCAGCGCCCCGTCCCTGCCGTTGAAGGAGAGGGCCGCTGCGCACTCTGCAGGCCGTTTAACGGCCTCCACTGGCCCACCAGGGCGGCGTGATGCCTTTACCACACCCCGGCTCCGGGGCACGGTGCCAGATGGTGCGATGGTGGCCACGGTCCACGCCAAGGTCCGCCAACCTGGAGGTCGGCCAAAATAAAAATTGTCGGCGCGGTGCATAGCCGGAGCACCCCTTTAATCAGCACACGCCAGCAGTGTGCGGCCCGGCTTGCAACTGCGGCGCTGGTGGTGACATCGCCCACGGCAGCCTCGTGGGGCACAGCCGAATTCCGTCCGCTGGGCACTAAGGGGTCGCATCGCTCGCCGATGATGTCATCGCCGGCGGTGCACTACCGGCTCGCGCCTCAGTAGCGCCCCGCTGAATTTCTCGGCAGGCGCTGTTAACCCCCCCCGCCCGGTCAATAAGCCCTTTGCGCCCTGTTAGCGTCCCCTCAGTCTATTCATAAACTTTATGATATAAACCATAGGCTCCAATCGAAAAATGAACATTAAATACTGTGTCTCTCCACTCGGGGGCAGTGCCGAGCCTACGCTCACTGACAGCATCCAGTGTTAACCAGCAGGTGGCGATCTCTGCAGCGTCCAAATCCTCAAACCGTCCCCCACAGCCACTGAGATTTCCCCAGAGTTCAGGCACTCGGCATTATTTCATCGCATTGTTTGAATGCACAGCATTCTGGTTTCTCAGATACTCTCAGAAAATGGACAATTTGTTTTGTTATAATCAGTCACAGCGAGGCCCGAATTTCTGAGATTGCAGATTCCTCGCTCACCAGCAGTGCGGAGCTGGAACATGTTTCCATTGCCCCACCGTTGGCTGCCGTGCCTTCAGCTACCTGGGCCTCACTATCAGGAATTCCCTCCCCAAACTTCTGCCCCTTAAAACTCTACCATACTGTAGCACACCATACCGTATCACACTGTACTCTACCGTACCGTATCACACTGCAGGGGCCAAAATACATGGGTAAAAATACACAGGCCGAAATACACAGGGTAAAAATACACGGGGTAAAAATACACAAGTTAAAAATACACGAGGTAAAAATATGCAGGGCAAAATACATGGGGTAAAAGTACGTGGGGGCAAAATACACGTGGTGAAAATAGACAGGCCAAAATACACAGGGTAAAAATACATGGGCCAATTAACACGGGCAAAAATACACGGATAAAAATACATGGGCCAATATACACGGGCAAAAATACATGGGCAAAAATACATGGGGTAAAAATTCACAGGGTAAAAATACACGGGCCAAAATAAAACACATGTGCCAAAATACACAGGGTAAAAATACACGGGCCAACAAACACGGACCAAAATATATGGGGTGAAAATACACGTGCCAAAATACACAGGGTAAAAATACACGGGCCAACAAACACGGACCAAAATACACGGGGCAAAATACACAGGGTAAAAAAACACAGGGTAAAAATAAACAGAGTAAAAATACGCGGGGCAAAATACACGGGGTAAAAATAAATGGGCCAAAATACACGGGGTAAAAATACGCGGGGCAAAATACACGGGGTAAAAATAAACGGGCCAAAATACACAGGGTAAAAATACACGGGCCAAAATACACGGGGTAAAAATACACGAGGTAAAAATATGCGGGGCAAAATACACGGGGTAAAAGTACGTGGGGGCAAGATACACATGGTAAAAATACACAGGGTAAAACACACAAGCCAAAATACACAGGGTAAAAATACACGGACCAATTAACACGGGCAAAAATACACGGATAAAAATACATGGGCCAATATACATGGGCAAAAATACACGGGGTAAAAATTCACAGGGTAAAAATACACGGGCCAAAATACATGGGGCCAAAATACATGTGCCAAAATACACGGGATAAAAATACATGGGTAAAAATACACGGGCCAAAATACACGGGTAAAAATACACGGGCCAAAATACACAGGGTAAAAATACACGGGCCAACAAACATGAACCAAAATATACGGGGTAAAAATACATGGGTAAAAATACACTGGGCCAAAATACACAGGGTAAAAATACACAGGCCAACAAACATGGACCAAAATATATGGGGTAAAAATACACAGGGTAAAAATACACGGGCCATAATACACGTCAAAATACAGGGGGTAAAAATACACAGGGTAAAAATACACGGGCCGACAAACACGGACCAAAATACACGGGGTAAAAATACACGGGCCAAAATACACGTGTCAAAATACAGGGGGTAAAAATACACGGGGTAAAAATACACGGGCCAAAATACACAGGATAAAAATACATGAGGTAAAAATCCACGGGGAAAAATACACAGGTTAAAAATACACGGGGCCAAAATCCACGGGGAAAAAACCACAGGTAAAAATACACGGGCAAAAATACACATGTCAAAATACACAGGGTAAAAATACAAGAGCCAAAATACACGTGTCAAAATACCCGAGTAAAAATACACGAGGTAAAAATCCACAGGGCAAAATACATGGGTTAAAAATACACAGGGTAAAATACATGGGCCAAAATACACAGGGTAAAAATACACAGGGCCAAAATACACAGGGTAAAAATAAACGAGGTAAAAATACCCAGAGGAAAATACACAGGCCAACATACACGGGGTAAAACACACAAGCCAAAATACGCAGGGTAAAAATACACGGACCAATTAACACGGGCAAAAATACACTGATAAAAATACATGGGCCAATATACATGGGCAAAAATACATGGGCAAAAATACACGGGGTAAAAATTCACAGGGTAAAAATACACGGGCCAAAATACATGGGGCCAAAATACATGTGCCAAAATACACGGGGTAAAAATACATGGGTAAAAATACACGGGCCAAAATACACAGGGTAAAAATACACGGGCCAACAAACTCGAACCAAAATATACGGGGTAAAATACACTGGGCCAAAATACACATGCCAAAGTACACAGGGTAAAAATACACGGGCCAACAAACATGGACCAAAATATACGGGGTAAAAATACACGGGCCAAAATACACATGTCAAAATACAGGGGGTAAAAATACACGGGGTAAAAATACATGGGCCAAAATACACAGGGTAAAAATACACTTGTCAAAATACACAGGGTAAAAATACATGGGCCAAAATACACAGGCCAAAATACACGGGGTAAAAATACATGGGGTAAAAATACACGGGGCAAAATACACGTGCCAAAATACATGGGGTAAAAATACAAGGGCCAAAATACACGTGTCAAAATACCCGGGTAAAAATCCACGAGGTAAAAATCCACGGGGCAAAATACATGGGTTAAAAATCCACAGGCCAAAATACATGGGCCAAAATACACAGGTCAAAATACACAGGCCAAAATACACGGGGTAAAAATACACTCGTTAAAAATCCACGGGGCAAAATACACGGGTTAAAAATACAGAGGCCAAAATACACAGGCCAAAATACACGGGCTAAAAATACACAGGGCCAAAATACACGGGCCAAAATACATGGGGTTAAATACACAGGCCAAAATACACGGGTCAAATAACAGTGTAAAATACACGGGCCAAAATACATGGAGTAAAATACACGGGTCAAAATACACAGGCCAAAATACATGGGGTAAAAATATACTGCCCAAAATACACGTGTCAAAATACACAGGGTAAAAATACATGGGCCAAAATACACGTGTCAAAATACATGGGGTAAAATACATTGGCCAAAATACACAGGGTAAAAATACATGGCCGAAATTACACAGGGTAAAAATACATGGGCCAAAATCCACAGGGTAAATATACACGAGGTAAAAATACGTGGGGCAAAATACACGGGGTAAAAACACACATGCCAAAATACACGGGCCAAAATACACGGGGCCAAAATACACGGGGCCAAAATACACGGGGCCAAAAT
Source organism: Squalus acanthias (assembly GCA_030390025.1). NCBI lineage: Eukaryota > Metazoa > Chordata > Chondrichthyes > Squaliformes > Squalidae > Squalus > Squalus acanthias. The sequence continues at coordinate 97,569,492 of CM059431.1, forward strand.
ACACGGGCCAAAATACACGGGGCCAAAATACACAGGCCAAAATACATAGGGTAAAAATACACGGGCCAAAATATATAGGGTAAAAATACACGGGCCAAAATACACAGGTCAAATACAGTGTAAAATACACGGGCCAAAATACATGGGGTAAAAATACACGGGCCAAAATACACAGGGTAAAAATACATGAGCCAAAATACACAGGCTAAATATACATGGGGTAAAAATACAGGGGCCAAAATACGCAGGGTAAAAATACATGGGCCAAATTACACAGGGTAAAAATACATGGGCCAAAATACACAGGGTAAAAATACACGTGTCAAAACACACAGGGTAAAAATACATGGGCCAAAATACACAGGGTAAAAATACACGTGTCAAAACACACAGGGTAAAAATACATGGCCCAAATTACACAGGGTAAAAATACATGGACCAAAATACGCAGGGTAAAAATACACTTGTCAAAATACACAGGGTAAAAATACATGGGCCAAAATACACAGGCTAAATATACACGGGGTAAAAATACATGGGCCAAATACACAGGGTAAAAATACACTTGTCAAAATACACAGGGTAAAAATACATGGGCCAAATACACAGGCCAAACTACACGGGGTAAAAATACACGGTGTAAAAATACACAGGCCAAAATACACGGGGTAAAAATACACAGGGCCAAAATACACGGGGTAAAAATACACAGGCAAAAATACACAGGGTAAAAATACACAGGCCAAAATACACGGGTAAAAATACACGGGGTAAAAATACACGGGGTCAAAATACACTGGTAAAATTACGTGGGGCCAAAATACACATGCCAAAATACATGGGTCAAATTACACGGGGTAAAATGCACGGGCCAAAATACACGGGGTAAAATACACATGTCAAAATACATGGGCCAAAATACACGGGGTAAAATACATGGGCCAAAATTTACGGGATAAAATACATGGGGTAAAAATACAAGGGCCAAAATACACGTCAAAATACACGGGGTAAAAATACAAGGGCCAAAATACATGTGTCAAAATACACGGGCCAAAATACATGGGGTAAAATACACAGGCCAAAATTTATGGGATAAAATACACGGGGTAAAAATTACAAAGGCCAAAATATTCGTGCCAAAATACACGGGCCAAATTACACGTGTTAAACATACACGGGTAAAAATACATGGGGCCAAAATACACAGGGTAAAATACACGGGCAAAAATACACAGGCCAAAATACACGGGTAAAAATACAAGGGCCAATTTACACGAGCAAAAATACACGGGTAAAAATACACGGGCCAATATACACGGGCAAAAATACATGGGGTAAAAATTCACGGGTAAAAATACACGGGCGAAAATACACTGGGTAAATATATACAGGATAAAAATACACGGGCCAAAATACACAGGTAAAAATACACGGGCCAATATGCACGGGCAAAAATACACGGGCCAATATACACGGGCAAAATAAATGGGGTTAAAATTCACAGGGTAAAAATACATGGGCCAAAATGCACAGGGTAAAATACATATGCCAAAATACACGGGGTAAAAATACACGGGTAAAAATAAACGGGCCAAAATACACAGGGTAAAATACATGGGCCAAAATACACGGGGTAAAAATACACGTGTCAAAATACATGGGCCAAAATACATGGGGTAAAATGCATGGGCCAAAATACATGGGCCAAAATACATGGGGTAAAATGCATGGGCCAAAATACATGGGCCAAAATACACGGGGTAAAATACACGGGGTAAAATACATGGTCCAAAATACACGGACCAAAATACACAGACCAAAATACATGGGTTAAAAATACACGGGCCAAAATACACGGGCAAAAAGACACGAGCCAATATACACAGGGTAAAATTCATGGGTAAAAATACACAAGCCAACATGCATGGGGTAAAAATACACGGCGTAAAAATACACAGGGTTGAAATGCATGGGCCAAAATACACGGGGTAAAAATACACGTGCCAAAATACACGGGGTAAAAATACACGGGCCAAAATACACGGGGTAAAAATAGGCGGCTCCCAGCGGGGGTCGGGTACCCGCCTCCTGGGAAGATAGCACGGAGGCGGGTTGGGGGCGGGATAGGTACCCGCCCCCAGATTCTGCCATTTTCCCGGCAGTCCCGCCTCCATACCCAGCTCCCCAGGGCTGGCAAAATCACCCCCCATGAATCAGCGTGGATTCATACACCACGCACTCAATTGTTGTACCTTTAAAGTGCCGTACTGCTTTGGTCGGTCTCGGCTCCTGCTTTGTACATTGTAAATCCACAGAACTCCAAACCCAGGCTCAGTTTTTCAATAATTGCTTTACTCTATGAGCCTCCTCTTCAATTCAAGTGTCAGTTTATAAACAACATTAAGTTTGAGCAGGCAAAAAATGTACATTCCCTGGTCTTTGCCCTGGGTCATCTGTGAAACGCCTCTGGGCCAACTCAGTTCGGATTTCCAGCATCTGCAGTATTTTGCTATCGTATCAGTCAGTCAGTCAGGAGCTGTGAGTGGAGACTGGCTGAAACCACAGAGTCCTTCAATCACAATGAGCCCGAAGGGATGAGGAGCAGGGCTGATGCGCCAATATCAGTCTGTCACACTCAGCTCGGAGAGCGAGCCACAATCAACTCACCACTCGGTGCCGGGAGAAGCTCGACAAGTCAATAATCATCATATCCCGACAAAAGTGCATCAGCCAAGGAATGGACGGTAGAAAGTTACCGTTGTTACTTTCTGCCTCTCTAATTCTTACTGTACGACAGAGTCTGTTGGGGAAGAGCTTGAATACATTATCAAGGCCGACACAAAGGAGCTTATTGGCCTTTAATGGCTTTCCCAGCAGCAAAAACTAAAACTCAATTTCATTTCATCTCAAATTTGATTACAAGATGAAGAACACGTCGCTGGACCAAGTCCCAGAGGATTGTATTCAGCCCATTGAAGACTAAAACACAGACAGTAATTATTACAGTGCCGCTTAGCAGAAGAGGGGGATTGAATCTGCTCTCATCACTCACTGTTGTGTAGAGTGTGGAGGCTGGAAATTAATGGCAGGCCGTGGAGACCAGTACTGAACGCTCACAATAGGTGTCAAGTTTAAACAATCACAACAGTTTGAACAGATGTGGAGGCTGCAGCTGATTGATTCGGAGATTTCAAAAGCAGGACAGTTTGATCAGAGCTTCAAAGAATATTGCTCCACAGGTTACCAGGAGTTATCATTTAAATGAATCTATGGCCAAATCTCATCAGTAAAATGACAGTTTGGAAATGGAATAAAGCATGATTTGCCAAACTCAGCATTTCTAAACCTTGAAGTAACCAAATAAATAGATCATCCCAACAGATGAGACGTTAAACCGAAGGAGAGCAGGGGAGTTCTCCCCGGTGTCCTGGGGCCAATATTTATCCCTCAACCAACATCACTAAAAAGATTATCTGGTCATTTATCTCATTCCTGTTTGTGGGATCTTGCTGTGCGCAAATTGGCCGCCACGTTTCCTACATTACAACAGTGACTGTACTGCGAAAATACTTCATTGGCTGTAAAGCACTTTGGGACGTCCTGAGGTGGTGAAAGGCGCTATAGAAATGCAAGTCTTTATTTATTTCACTGCCAACAGTATAATTAGAGGTGAAAGTGCACAAAATAAAACGATGGCATATTTCCTTTTCCAAAGATTATTAACTATGAGCAAATAATAACGGGCTGAATTTTCCTCGTCAGTACCAGACTATGGCCGGAATTTCCCGGGGGGTCAGCAGGGCGCGATCGGTGGCGGGTCGGGTGGGAAAGTGGTTTTTTTTGACAGCAGTTCGGGACCCCGCTGTCAACCCGCCGCAACGCGCCTTTCCCAATGCCGGGTCTGTCAGCGCTGAGCAGACCCGACAGGCAGCGACGGGCGACCCAACAAACATTATAATGTACTTAACAGACCCTTAACAGGCTTTTAACTTTAACATGGCCAGGTTTACTTCACTTGATGCTGTATGTACACCCTGGCTGCCACATGATGCGCCAAGTTGGCACCACCCCACACCAACACCATAAAGCATCCCTACAATGTCCAAGCCATTCCTTTCACATTCACCACCATAGGAGGGGTACCGTTATGTCTCACCATTTACTGCAACTCACTAAGCCACTGCCAAAGGTGCACACAAATCTGTCCAAGAACGTAAAGTGTTGAAAATAAAGGTTTCAGTGTTTGACACCATATTAACAAAAACTTTACATGAACATTGGATAAAACACCCAAGTGGCTACCCTTGTGTGTTGTTAGTTGGTATGATTGCACTAGGATGAGGGTAAGTGTGAGGGGTGGCTAGTGAGATGGGGATGTGATAATGTAGATAGAAAGAGGGATGGGTGGATGTGCAAGGTAAGTTGGTGTGAGTAAGGATGTGCAGGAGTAGGGTAGGGAAGGCAGAGTGATGGGGATGTGATGAGAGGCACAGCAGGATGCAGTTGAGTGTGGCTTTGTACGAACGTTTCCTGATCTACTGAGATCATTGAAACGTTTGCACCACTGCAGCCTGGTCCTCCTGACAACATCCCTGCTTGTTCCCTCCTCTGCAATGTGCAACCAGGCTGTGTTGGTCTCCTGAAGAGGTCTCTTCCGACCATGGAAAGGGAAGAGGACCTCCCTGCGTGCTGTGACTCCCTCCATAAGCATATGTAGGGAGAACCTGGGTGCAGCCCTGCACCTCTGTGCAGTGATTGTCAGTGTTTGCAGCACCTCAATGCTGTAGAACACTGACAGCACAAACGTTAAAAGTAAGGTGGCCATGGTTCTTTTAAGGAAACTGGCTGGTGACGCATCATGAATGACATCACCAGGCCCGCTTCCTCTAATTGGACCAGGAAACGTGCTGGGCGGGCTTAACAAGCCTTATCAATGTAAATTCATTTTAGGAGGGGGGATGGAGCCAGTAGCGGGGCCGTGACCCGCCACCGACATTGCCCGCCATGGACCTGCCAAGGTGAGCAAAATCCCAGACTATGAGTTTGATAGGATGGAAACGCACTGCAAAATGGATAGAGGGAAAATCGTCGGCAGCTAGTGCCCGATTTTGTGATAAGGACAAACCCCTCGGCACTGACGAGGGAATCTATATCCTCAGGACGCTTCACAACCAGAGTGGAGCATCGTGTGGATGTGACAAGCGCTACATAAATGCAAGTTCTTTCCTTCTAAAAGATCCCACAGCCACTATTTCAAAGAAGAACAGGGGAGTTCTCCCTGGTGTCCTGGGCCAATATTTATCCCTAGAACAGATTATCTGGTCATTATCTCAGTGCTGTTTGTGGGAGCTTGCTGTGCACAAGTTGGCTGTCGCGTTTCCCACATTACAACAGTGACTACACTTCAAAAGTACTTCATTGTACACGCCCTTGCCACAGTACTGAAACGGCTCTCATCAAAATCACAAATGACATCCTTTGTGACTGTGACAAAGGTAAACTATCCCTCCTCGTCCTTCTTGACTTGTCTGCAGTCTTTGACACGGTTGACTACTCCATCCTTCTCCAACACCTCTCCACCGTCGTCCAGCTGGGTGGGACTGCACTCGCCTGGTTCCAAACTTATCTATCTAATCGTAGCCAGAGAATCACCGGCAATGGCCTATCTTCCCACTCCCGCATCGTTACCTCTGGTGTCCCCCAAGGATCTATCCTTGGTCCCCTCCTATTTCTCATCTACATGTTGCCCCTTGGCGACATCATCCGAAAACACAGCGTCAGTTTCCACATGTACGCTGATGACACCCAGCTCTACCTCACCACCACCTCTCTCGACCCCTCCACGGTCTCTAAATTGTCAGACTGCTTGTCCGACATCCAGTTCTGGATGAGCAGAAATTTTCTCCAATTAAATATTGGAAGATCAAAGCCATTGTTTTCGGTCCCCGCCACAAACTCCGTTCACTAGCCACTGACTCCATCCCTCTCACTAACATCTGTCTGAGGCTGAACCACACTGTTCGCAACCTTGGTGTCAGATTTGACCCTGAAATGAGCTCCGACCACATATCGCAGCATAACAAAGACCGCCTACTTCCACCTCTGTAACATTGCCTGTCTCCGCCCTTGCCTCAGTTCATCCGCTGCTGAAACCCTCATCCATGCCTTTGTTACCTCTAGACTTGACTATTCCAACGCATTCCTGGCTGGTATCCCACATTCTACCCTACGTAAACTTGAGGTCATCCAAAACTCGGCTGCCCGTGTCCTAAGTCGCACCAAGTCCCGCTCGCCCATCACCCCTGTGCTCGCTGACCTGCATTGGCTCCCGGTTAAGCAGCGCCTCGATTTCAAAATTCTCATCCTTGTTTTCAAATCCCTCCATGTCCTCGCCCTCTCCCTATCTCTGTAATCTCCTTCAGCTCCACAAACCCCCGAGATATCTGCGCTCCTCTAATTCTGCCCTCTTGAGCATCCCTGATTATAATCGCTCCACCATTGGTGGCCGTGCCTTCTGTTGCCTAGGCCCTAAGCTCTGGAATTCCCTGCCTAAACCTCACCGCCTCGCTACCTCTCTCTCCTCCTTTAAGACCCTCCTTAAAACCTACCTCTTTGACCAAGCTTTTGGTCACCTGCCCTAATTTATCCTTATGTGGATCGGTGTCAAATGTTTTGTCTTAAAATACTCCTGTGAAGCGCCTTGGGACGTTTTACTACATTAAAGGCGCTATATAAATGCAAGTTCTTTCTTTCTAAATGTATGTGCTTTTTTGGGGTTTATTTTGTGGTGACTCATTCTTAATCTGCAAGAATAGTATCTGTACTATCCTGACCCCAGCTTTAGCCAAGTGTGAACCGCTCCCTATTTTAAGTATTGCATTAGACATTCATTTTTGTCTTTTGCCATCCCTTTGTATTTATGCAGGAATATTTAACCACGCACAATAGGTGACTTTATTCATTATTCATCTTGAACCAGGCTCGTGTGGCAATTTGAAAAGTGCGACATTTCAGCGTTCTGCTAACACTGGTAAAATTACATCCTTTGCTTTGTGAATCAATGAAGTAGAATCAGTGCGAACAAAGGGGTCAAATTGCCTTGTCACTTTAATAAGACCACCTTGGCATCAGGTCCTCTGGTGTCTCAGTCGTGTTTCCAATTAATCGAACATCTACTCACCATCCTTCACTTTCTCCCAGATAGATGACCCATGGCAGTGTGTCACAGGCAAAGCATCTTATAAACAGTGTACACACATCAACACAAATCACCTCACACTGTGTCCCAGAACCACGGAAACACACTTCACAATGGCCAAATTTAGCAACAACAGTCTTCCACATGTGGGGAGTTGTATAATACTGTCTGTGCAACCTGGCCAGCAGTTAAAGTCTGTTAGAAAAACAGAAAATGCTGGAAATACTCAGCAGGTCAGGCAGCATCTGTGGAGAGAGAAACAGAGTTAACGTTTCAGGTCGATGACCCTTCGTTAGAACTGGAAAAAGTTGGAGATGGAACAGGTTTTTAAGCAAGTGCAGGGGCAGGGAAAGGGGGGAGGGGAGGAAAGAACAAAAGGGAAGGTCTGTGATAGGGTGGAAGGCAGGAGAGATTAAGAGATGGTGCAAGGCAAAACGAGATGCTGCCTGACCTGCTGAGTATTTCCAGCATTTTCTGTTTATATTTCAGATTTCCAGCATCCGCAGTATTTTGCTTTTGAATTAAAGTCTGTTGTCAGCAAGTTATCTTTTGATTAAAAGCATAACCCAGTAACAACCTATTCTGGCAAAAGGTCATCGAGCTGAAACGTTAACTCTGTTTCTCTCCCCACAGATGCTGCCTGACCCGCTGAGTATTTCCACATTTTCTGTTTTTAACGCAATAATAGCTGTTCAGACTCGAGAGCAGAGAGTGAAATATGGTGAAAAACCATTTATTGCCAGTGCCTGTAAATTATAGAACCTCGGTCTTATAGCGAAACATGTAGAGATTTATTTAGCCAAAGACCACTGCCCACGAACAGCTCCTTGCCAAAGAGTTACTTGCACTGGGCAATATTTTCCTCTTTATTGCAAACAAAAGGTTAAATATTCTTATTCCGCAGATTCCAAGGTGGTGGATGCGTGCAATTCTACCATCTGAGAGTTAGTGTAACAAGGTATTGTTAGCAGGAACGACAAACACCCAATCACAAAGCATCTGTAAGAATGATCCCATCAGCGGGTTTAACCATTCATTGAATAGATGGAAACAAAGGATTCCAGAAAGCGCATTGATGGGCTGGGTTTTAGAATTACTTGTAGGGTAGACTTGGAATATTTGTCACCATAAGAATGCTGGCGGGTATTCAGATATGAGGGCCACCTTCTTCAGCACAAAGCTGAACAAATCACACGGCATGTTTGTATTTGAATTGAATGGCTTGACTCCTTCCTCAAGCAAAATGCCCAACAAACTGAGCCATCATTGCAACAATATATTATGTTAAACTGGGACATTATTTCTGTGCGGGAAGATAGCTTTAACCCCTAATGTACTGACAGAATTAAAGACTGTGCGCACATCAACTTGTCGGGCGGATTTGAACTCCTAACCTCTGGGTTTGCTAGTCCAGTACCATAACCACTAGACTACCTTACCTAGCTAGGATGTGAACTGGGTACGAGTGATGTAAATTGTGGCAAGTCTTTCTGATGAAGAATTTCAGTAGGTCGTCCTCATGATTCCACCTCTGAACTGTCTCTGATCCTGGACATGAATCACTGCTCCAGCTGTGGGGTGGGGCTCGCTAGATACAGACGGAGGAGTGAATACCATACTGACCCCATCATAGGAAAAGGAGGAGGCCATTGAGCCTGTTCCGCCATCCAATGAGATCATGGCTGATCTGCGACCTGCCTTTGGCCCATATACCTTAATAACTTTGGTCAACAAAAATCTATTAATCTCAGATTTAAAATTAACAATTGATCTAGCATCAATTGCCATTTGCGGAAGAGAGTTCCAAACTTCTACCACCCTTTGCGTGTAGAAATGTTTCCTAATTTCACTCCTGAAAGGCCTGGCTCTAATTTTTAGACTATGCCCCCTAGTCCTAGACTCCCCAACCAGCGGAAATAGTTTCTCTCTATCTACGCTATTAGTTCCCTTTAATATCCTGAAAACTTCGATCAGATCACCCCTTAACCTTCTAAATTCTAGGGAATACAACCCTAATTTGTGGAATCTCTCCTCGTAATTTAATCTGTAATTTCATCAAACTGTGCTGCCACCTCATGAGTGTCAGTGAGAGCAGTGTGGTCGCCCACTGATCCAATGCCTAGATTGGAACCAGTGGCAAATTCAGGGATTCCCTTAGGAACGCGAATCAAAGAAACATGCGTGGAGTCCAACACGATGGTGGGAAAACCGGGAACACCGTGAACTAGGCAATTTCAGGTGAGATCAGCGAGGACGCCCCACAATGACCAGGTACCACGGTATACAAATGACCAGCTTGTGATTTACATCTTGTACACAAGTTCTATTGATAAATCTACACACCAGTTAGCTTGAGTGGAAGTATATGGGATGTAAACAGAAACAATTCAGTCAGGATAAGGAATTCTGCTTTCAGTTAATAATTTTATTAGATCTATTTACACGGAAAATCCTGAATTACAAATAGCAGTCGACCACAGAAATCTTATTACATCAGGAAATATGTTTAATCCTCATATTACACCTCTCACAAATGGGGAAATGCTGAGACACATTGCGGCAGGTTTCTATAAAACAGACATTTCAGATTGTCTGCCCGTTATAAAACCCGCTCAATGATCACGAGATATTTCACAGAGTCCCTATAATCACAACTCAGTGACTCGAGGAGACGGGACTGGAGAACCAGGACTGCCAGCCTGATCTTACCAGACAGCAAGCTGATGAAAAAAGAAATATTCAAAAAGGGACGTCGTAATTAATCAAAACCGTCATTCAAAAACAGATCCAGCACCTCATCACCATTAACTATAGGAATGTAGAGGACTGGAAATGAGAGCTTCACTCAACAAGTCCCAGGAAATATCACAGCCCACAATACCCTTGTATTATATTAACTAGGAATGGATCATTAATGGTGGTTAAAGACTTGAGCAAAAGCAATGTCCTAGTTAGAAAGTCCTCACTTCACCTGAGGAAGGAGCAATCGATAGCTCCGAAAGCTTGTGATTTCAAATAAAACTGTTGGACTATAACCTGGTGTTGTGCGACCTCTCTAGTTAGAAAGAGCATGAGCTGTTAGTCCTTCATCCTTTATCTGATGCATTAGCAGATCATAAGAGAACATAAGAAATAGGAGCAGGAGTCGGCCATTCGGCCCCTCGAGCCTGCTCCGCCATTCAATAAGATCATGGCTGATCTTCTACCTCAACTCCACTTTCCTGCACTATCCCCATATCCCTTGATTTCCTTAATATCCAACAATCTATCGATCTCTGTCTTAAATATACTCAACGACTGAGCCTCCACAGCCCTCTGGGAGTCGAGAACTCCAAAGATTCACCACCCTCTGAGTGAAGAAATTTCTCCTCATCTCAGTCCTAAATGGCCGCCCCTTATTCTGAGACTGTGACCCCTGGTTCTAGACTCTCCAGCCAGGGAAACATCCTCCCTGCATCTACCCTGTCAAGCCCTGTAAGAATTTTGTATGTTTCAATGAGATCACCTCATTCTTCTAAACTCTAGAAAATATAGGCCTAGTCTACTCAATCTCTCCTCATAGGACAATCCCCCCATCTCAGGAATCAGTCTGGTGAACCTTTGTTGCACTCTCTCTACAGCAAGTATATCCTTCCTTAGGTAAGGAGACCAAAACTGTACACAATACTCCAGGTGTGGTCTCGCCAGGGCCCTCTATAATTGCAGTCTTTACTCTTATACTCAAATCCTCTTGTAATAGATCAAACCCCCTCGCTAATGGAGACTGGCAGTCTCACACAGGATCAAATATAGTTAGAGGCAGTAGAGAAGGGAGAAACAGACCAATGAGATTATTCAGCTATTGGCGGGTCTGGAAGCTGAGGTCAGAGGCTGGACAACTTCTTCCACCTCCCCTGCTCCCAAGATTTAGATCCAGTGATCACTGCACGGCAAGCAAAACAGCCAGTGCAGTCGCACCCTGCACACAACAGACAGCGTTAGCAGAGCAGCCCTGGGAACCCACACCACACAGCCAAGGCTTCCGTCATTCTTACCGTAACTTATCCCCACTTTGCTGCACTATTTATCTCTGTCGAAGCCGACGACAGATTTCAGAACCAATTTATCCATGACAAAGATTATTCATGACCAGCGCTCTGTCTCAAACGCCAGTCCATACAGGGGCGACTGTACGAAACCGCGCTCCAGACTGGGAGCACAGAACCGAAAGTTGCCTGTGTGTCTCCTCATCCCGATTTTGTGCACGCGGGAATATACCTGTGATTTCCTGCTGTAGGCTCCCTGTGTGTGAGGGAGCGTGACCTCATGGAATCGCCCATTATACTTGGACGTATGTCTGTGGCGAGAGAGAGAGACCGACTTTTAATGGTGCCTTGTGACAGATAGAAGCTGCTGTACTTCCCAAACTTGCTGGAGTTTTTAAGCAGCCAAAACTCTGACAAACAACCAGAACCAAAATTTAAAAGAAACTTTTTTTCCAGTTTTGCTTTACGCCTTGGTGTAGATTATTACCCAGTGCAAGTTACAACAACAGCTAATGTCCTGGCCATTTCAAGGAATATTGCAGGATTGGACCTGCACCATGCAAAGCCATGTCAGAGTTAACTTAGGGAACTGCCGGTTTAATCACTGAAAATATCTGTGTACAGATTGAAAGGTACATTTTATAAAACACACCCCGAGCACCAGTTGAGTGAAGTCTCCCTCATGCTGTTCTCAATTATCTGTCCAAATTGAAAGGAAAATTCCCAGTGGGCAGAAAATGGGAAAATTTAGCCACAAACTTATTTTCTTGCCCAAAGCAATGGTTTTAACTAAAGAGGCTAGGTTGTAAATGCAACACTTTAACTGTGTTTTTATGGTGGGCAGTGTGTGTGTGGTCAGAAATCTCGACCCCGTCCCACCAGTTACTGGCTCTGTGATGGACAAGGATTGGTGGGAGAGAATGGGACCAATGACCTTTCTCATTGGGTGGGGCCTCAGTAACTTTAATCATCAGATGCTATGTACCGAATGGAAAACTTTTAAACATTGTACCAGAATCGGCGCATGGGTCACAAGTGAATACAGTCCAAGCTCACAGCCACTTGTGTTCAATGTCCTGTGATCCATCAATACAATCTTATAAAGGGCCGTTTCTACACAGTAAAACTCCCAGTGTGATGGGGGTGTGGATCGCGGGTTAAAGGTCGGTCTGCCTGAGTCACGGTGCCCCACATTTTGTGATCCTGAATGTTTAAAGTTGGGAGTGCTCTCTGTGCCTGATTCTCAGATCCAGGTCTCCATCCAGGGAAGCTCCTCATACCAGCAGAGACTCTCAAAACATTTCCATGGTGAAGTAAGAGTTGGGTTAAGTTACAGATCCGGAGTAACGCAGCTCAGTGACGAGACCTGTAATAAAAAGATGCATCTGCAACCCTACACCTCAATACGATAAAGCACTGAGTGAGCACCACATCCAAAATATATCATTCCCGATGCAGAGGTTTACAGATATTGCCTTCGCTGAGTGCCAGATATAGAAGGAATTCCTAATCAAGCACCGTACAATTACCAAACTGAGTTAATTTAAAAGATTGACTGGTAAGAGCAGAACGCAGTCACTGAAACTGTCCAGATTCCCTTCAATGGTTTCAGATCTGAAATGCAATCCCAAGTGTTCAGTTCAAATGCTGCTCTGCTTTTATTTGGGGTGTGACCTCAAATCACTGATATTAATCGAAAGACGCACCAAACTCCCTGAAGATTAGTTTCCTATTAGTTGCAATTGCGGAGGCAGTCACTGCGAGAAGTTTCACACTCACAGTGCTGGGCTCCGTGTGACTGGCAATTCCACTGCAGAAGGCCACACGCCCGATTTTCAGGACATTAATGGACGGGAAAACCGGGCAGGGAGCGATTCAGTTGGGCTGGATTCTGCAGCCTCCCTCTGGGGGAGCTCTGCACTGGGAGCACAACTCTGACACTGCGCAATAGAACATGCTGGAGGTTACCGCCCACGACACTCGCAGCTTAACACTTTTACACAGCAATCCCCAGTCTGCTATTTTAATGAATGCTCGACCTCTTTAAAATACACCAGTCAAAGTCTGTGTTTAAATAGTGGACAGGCCAATGGCAGAGGAACATATTAAGTGCTTGTTCGCTAATTATCAGCAGCAATCATTCCCAGGCTGGCGTGCTGATCTTCCGTCTGCTGTAGCACATGATACAAGCTCACTAGAAATTGGTTTCATCCCAAGAGAGATCATTCATATTCTTTAGAACTTTTCTAACCAGTTTCTCTAACTCCTTGCGAGCTCTCTGCTCCTCTTCCAGCGAACGCCTCATCTTCTTGTTTTCCTGGAACACAAAATTCAGAATGAAAACTGAATCAAGGCGTTTGCAGGACACGCCCTCAGATATGGGCCTTTTCCTGGTGAGGGTTTTACACTCCCACGGATCATCTGGCACAGAACATGCAGCCATGGGCTGGGGAGCTGGGCAGGAGTCCAGACAGTGTCAGCCGTGGCTCAGTGGGTAGCACACTCGCCTCTGAGTCAGAAGGTTGTGGGTTCAAGTCCCACTCCAGGGACTTGAGCACAAAAAGCTAGGCTGACACTCCCAGTGCAGTGTTGAGGGAGTGCAGCACTGTCAGAGGTGCCGTCTTTCGGATGAGACGTTAAACCGAGGTCCCGTCTGCACTTTCAGGTGGATGTAAAATATCCCATGGCACTATTTCGAAGAAGAGTAGGGGAGTTCTCCCCGGTGCCCTGGCTAATATTTCTCCCGCAACCAACATAACCAAAAACAGATTATCTAGTCATTATCACATTGCTGTTAGTGGGATCTTGCTGTGCGCAAATTGGCTGCTGCATTTCCTACATTACAACAGCGACTACACTTCAAAAAGTACTTCATTGACTGTAAAGCGCTTTGAGACGTCCGGTGGTCGTGAAAGGCGCTGTAGATATGCCAGTCTTTCTTTCATTCTATTTCACCAGTCTCCTCTGGTTAATTTCCTGGTGGCCATCATAGGAACTTATCTTTAGCCTCCGACACAAAGAATTGCTAAAATGGGTATTTCACGACCTCAGGACGTCCCAAAGCGCTTTACAGCCAATGTAGTACTTTTAAAGTGTAGTCACTGATGTAACGTAGGAAACGCGGAAGCCAATTTGCGCACAGCAAGATCACACAAATAACAATGTGATAATGACCAGATCATCTGTTTTAGTGATGTTGGTTGAGGGATAAATTATGGCCCCAGGACAGAGGAGAACTCTCCTGCTCTTCTTCCAATAGTGTCATGGGTTCTTTTACATCCACCTGAGGGAAGACGGTGCCCCGGTTTAACGTCTCATCGGAAAGACGGCACCTCCAACAGTGCAGCACACCCTCAGTACTGCTCCTCTGACAGTGCAGCGCTCCCTAAGTAATGCCCCTCCAACAGTGCAGCACTCCCTCAGTACTGCCCCTCCGACAGTGCAGCACTCCCTCAGTACTGCCCTTCTGACAGTGCAGCAGGCCCTCAGTACTGCCCCTCCGACAGTGCAACTCTCCCCCAGTACTGCCCCATGACAGTACAGCGCTTCCTCAGTACTGCCCCTCCGACAGTGCCGCACTCCCTCAGTACTGCCCCTCCGACAGTGCAGCACTCCCTCAGTACTGCCCCTCCGACAGTGCAGCGCTCCCTCAGTACTGCCCCTGCGACAGTGCAGCACTCCCTCAGTACTGCCCCTTCGACAGTGCAGCGCTCCCTCAGTACTGCCCCTTCGACAGTGCAGCGCTCCCTCAGTGCTGCCCCTCCGACAGTGCAGCTCTCCCTCAGTACTGCCCCTCCGACAGTGCAGCGCTCCCTCAGTACCGCCCCTCCGACAGTGCAGCGCTCCCTCAGTACCGCCCCTCCGACAGTGCAGCGCTCCCTCAGTACCGCCCCTCCGACAGTGCAGCACTCCCTCAGTACTGCCCCTCCGACAGTGCAGCACTCCCTCAGTACTGCCCCTCCGACAGTGCAGCGCTCCCTCAGTACTGCCCCTCCGACAGTGCAGTGCTCCCTCAGTACTGCCCCTCCGACAGTGCAGCACTCCCTCAGTACTGCCCCTCCGACAGTGCAGCACTCCCTCAGTACTGCCCTCCGACAGTGCAGCGCTCCCTCCGGACCCTCCCAATTCGTAGCTTCAGTCCACAGAGGAAAAAAATGCTCTATGAATCTAGCCCAACATCTGTGAGTTCCCAGTACAGGTGACATACTCACCTGCTTTAGTTCACGCACCTCATCCTTTAATGCATAAACGGTGTCCACAAGGCTCCTGTTTGAAGAGGAAAACACAGAGACATCGGAATAGATAGAAATGGCATTTTGTTTGTCCAGGTAATTATTAATGAAATAGAATAGAGAGATTTGAGTGATCGCTTGCAGAACACCTCTGTTCAATCCGCAAACGTGACCCCGAGCTTCCGGTCGCTTGCCATTTTAATTCTCCGCTCTACTCCCACTCTGTCCTCGGCCTCCTACACTGTTCCAATGAAGCTCAACGGAAGCTCGTGGAACAGCACCTCATCTTTCGATTAGGCACTTTACAACCTTCCAGACTCAACATCGAGTTCAACAATTTCAGATCATAACCACTGCTCCCTTTCTTTCGGACGGCAGCTGTTGGTAATGATGCTGCTATTCCCATTTACACCTCCTCTAGACCCATCTTTTGTTTCTTTACTTGTCCCATTATCATCCTCTTTTGCCTTGTCCCATCATCACCCTATCACAGACATTCCCTTTGGTTCTTTCCTCTCCTCCCCTCTTTCCCTGTCTCTGTATTTGCTAAAAAACCTGTTACATCTCTAACTTTTTCCAGTTCATTGAATAAATCCTATATCAGTGCACCAGGATCTGTTAGTATTAATGTGAGATATCTGCACATTAACAGGAACATGGATTTAAACTTTAAAGGGCAGAGATTATACGGTTCCAGCTCTGACGAGCAGCCTCCGTGAACGAGCGCACGGGAGAGGTGGGACAGGCCTGTTCTGCACCCTACATGTTGTATATAGCTGGGCTCCAAGCCCTGGTAGTCACAGAAACTCCTCCATATGCAGCCATGCATCCCATCAAAGCAAAAAGCTGAGGCACTGCTGTGCAATTGTGTTACAATCTACGGGATTGCACTAATCCAGATGTTGCAAATTCTTCAGCCAAGGTCTGCTGCAAACCCGCCCATTTCCTGCGTTTTCTGACGCTGTGTATCTGCCCAGAATTGAAGTATCTCTGTGGTGATGTCAGGTGTCTGAAACACAGAGAACTATCGGCAGATTTCAGAATCTGGAAAACCCGCGCTCTCCCCAGAGGGGCATGTTTCCCACGCAGCTAAATCCAGGTTGGCAGAAATAAGGCTTAGGACCCAGAGGCGGGCCTGGGCTCTGCTGCTGTTCAAGCAGCGAAAGGCTCAGAGTTTACCCGCGCACAATCCCACTCCTTGTCCAGCTGGGACCAGCTGCCCACTGCTTGTTGTCTTGGGTTAATTCGCACCATACGTTGCAACGAACAGGCCGTCGAATCACTGGCAGTGTTCTCTTACCTTTCTTCGATGATAGTTTGCCCATTGCTGTTGGTTTCTTCTACAATCATTTTTTCTTCTTCTGGTAGTAAAACCTGAGGAGCAGATTCTTTACGATATGCTGCAACACAGAGTTCAGAGGTTGAAATCACTGTCCCAGGACACCAGTGAACAGGGCCACTGCACACAAAGATCAGGCAGTTTAAGGGCGAAGTTTCGATATAATTACTACCATGCCGTGCGTGTGTGTCGCTCTGTGCGTGTGTCAGTCTGTGTGTGTTTGAGTGTGTCAATCAGTGGGTGCGCGCGTCCGTCGATCAGTGTGCGTTTATGCGCGTGCACGTCAGTCCGTGTATGTATGCATGTTGGTGAGTGTTTGTGTGTGTATCAGTCCGTGTGTGTATGTATGCATGTCGGTCTGTGTGTTTATGCATGTCGGTCCGGCGTGTCAGTCCCGGTGTGTTTGTGTGTGTCGGTCCATGTGTGTTTATGCATGTGTATCAGTCCATGTGTGTATGTATGCATGTCGGTCCGTGTGTTTGTCGGTCCGTGTGCGTTTATGCGTGTCAGTCCGTGTGTGTATGTATGCATGTCGGTCTGCGTGTTTGTGCGTTTATGCGTGTCAGGTCAGTGTGTTTGTGTGTCGGTCCACGTGTTTATGTGTGTCAGTCTGTGTATGCTTATGCGTGTTGGACAGTGTGTGTATGTATGCATGTCGGTCCGTGTGTTTGTGCGGACTGGCCCCATGTGATTTTTCCGTTGACTGTAATAACCTGGAGCTGCTGCAGGAAAGTTTAGTCTTTAGTTGTCCTTATCTTTCTGCTTTTTCTGCCAGGTGTGCTGATGGGAAATTTTATCCCATTTGCCTATTTTCCTCCTTAAACGGGGTCGTCCGTTCCACAGGAAAACCGATGGGATAAATGTTACTGGAATGTCCAACTCAGAGTCCTTGGCCCAGATCCGCCCCACTTTCATGCCAAGTGTGATTATTTTAGCTGACATTTTGAAATTGCCAAAAACGAGGCCCAGCTTCATTTAAATATTTGAATACATTACAATGAGACCGCACGCGGTTTCTGCATCAGTGGGATCAGGCTGCAACAGGCAGAAGAACAACCACGCGTGACAGAGTCCAAAAGACTCCTGGGTTTCTCAGCCAGGTTTGGATTCCAGTTTTACCACATATTTGGTTTGCAATTTGTTTTTTTAGAATTTTTTTCTACCAACCCTGTTTATCAGGAACCCAAACCATACGATGAACTTGCATTTATATAGCGCCTTTCACGACCTCAGGACTTCCAAAAACACTTTACAGCCAAATAATTACCTTTTGAAGTGTAGTCACTGTTGTAATGTAGAGAAACGCAGCCAATTTGCGCACAGCAAGATCCCACAAACAGCAACATGATAAATGACCAGATCATGTTTTTTTAGTGATGTTGGTTGAGGGTTAAATATTGGCCCAAGGACACTGGGGGAGAACTCCCCTGCTCTTTTAATAGAGCCGTGGGAACTTTTATGCCCACCTAAGAGAGCAGACGGGGCCTCAGTTTAACGTCTCACCTTTGAGCAAGAAGAGGAGGCTGCTGAAGATCTAGTTAGAACAAAGGGTGAAGATAATGAGAAAATGGTTGCTGCATTGGACAGATGTGGAAGTCAGAAGCAGGTCTCCTATATAACAATTGCATGAATGTTTGTTGCAGCCAACAACAGGTTGTCCATGTCCTCTTCAGACTGCTCCTCTGGATGAAGTCCCTGATGTCCTTGGCTGCCATCTTCCTCCAAGGCCTCCCTGATGTAGCCCCTTTGTAAGGCAAAGTTGTGCAGCAGGCAATACCAAGCCACGAACCTCGAGACCTTAGCCTGACTATATTGATAGACTACAGATTGCTCCAAGCACCCAAAGCGCATCTTCAACAGGTCAATGGTGGCTACTTGGCACCCTGTGTACCACTGCTCAGCTCAGCTCCTGCAACGAGGCACAGGGGTCATCAGCACAGGACAGCCTTGTACTCCAGGAGCTGCCCTCTGACTTGCCTTCCTGGCCCTAGGAGTGCTGGCACACACTGGCTTAAACTGACATTGGATATTCTGTTGTCAGGAATGGGTCACCAGTAGGTGGGGATCCATGAGCCTCTGGCGCTGCTTGGCCAGACTGCCACCCCTCCAATGCTCCTTCCCCTGGTCCAAAAAGGAAAAATACAGAGGAATTCCCAATGGGAAACCCACTATGCTCCGTACGAAATGGGGGAGGGGAAATATCAACCCCACAGCAAATGGCAGAAAGGCAGATAGGAAAGTAGTTAACACCACCCAAAAAAACATCAAATTAGAAATAAGATATGTGCAACTAGAGTCTTAAACTTAAACAAAACCAATTACGTATTTATGGGGGGCGAGTTGACTAAGGTAGATTGGGAAATTATATTAAAAGGTATGACAGTAGATAAGCAGTGGCAATCATTTAAAGAAATATTCCAAAATTCTCAACAAATATACATTCCATTAATAAAAACTCCACGGGAAAAGTGAGCCACCCATGGCTACCTAAAGAAGTTAAGGATAGTATTAGATTAAAATAAGAGGCTTATAATGTTGCAAAGAATAGTAGAAAGCCTGAGGATTGGGAGAGCTTCAGAAACCAGCAAAGGATGACCAAAAAATTGATACAAAAGGGAGAAAATAGAATGAGAATAAATCAGCAAAAAATATAAAAACAGATTGTAAGAGCTTCTACAAGTATTGGACTGGAAAAATAAATTAAATAAATTAAAGGGTAAGACAGTTGAAATGCAGTGGCGGACATTTAAGGGGATATTTCATAGCTCTCAACAAAAATATATTCCAGTGAGAAAGAAAGATTTTAAGAGAAGGGAGCACCATCCATGGCTAACTAAGGAAGTAAAGGATGGTATCAAATTGAAAACGAAGGCATACAATGTTGCCAAGATTGGTGGGAGGCCAGAGGATTGGGAAATTTTTAAAAACCAGCAAAGGATGACTAAAAAAGAGAGAAAGATGAATTATGAGAGTAAACTGGCAAGAAATATTAAAAGATAGTAAGAGCTTCTACAGGTATATAAAAGAAGAGAGTACCTAAAGTAAACGTTGGTCCCTTAGAGGATGAGACTGGGGAATTAATAATGGGGAACGGGGAAATGGCAGAGATTCTGAACAAATATTTTGTATCTGTCTTCACGGTAGAAGACACCAACAACATCCCAATAATGGATAATCAAGGGGCCACAGGGAGGGGGGAACTAAAGACAATCACTATCACTAAGGAAATAGTACTTGGTAAAATAATGGGACTAAAAGACAACAAGTCCCCTAGACCAGATGGCCTGCATCCCAGGGTCGTAAAAGAAGTGGCACCTTATCGAATGCCTTCTGGAAATTAATAAGGTGCCACATAAAAGGTTACTGCATAAGATAAGAGCTCACGGAGTTGGGGGTAATATATTAGCATGGATAGAGAGTTGGCTAACTAACAGAAAGCAGAGAGTCAGGATAAATGGGTCATTTTCTGGTTGGCAAACGGTAACTAGTGGGGTGCCACAAGGATCGGTGCTGGGGCCCCAACTATTTACAATCTACATTAATGACTTGGATGAAGGGACTGAGTGTAATGTAGCCAAGTTTGTGGATGATACAAAGATGGGTGGGAAAGCAAGTTGTGCAGAGGACTCAAAGAATCTGCAAAGGGATATAGACAGGCTAGGTGAGTGGGCAAACATTTGGCAGATGGAGTATAATGTGGGAAAGTGTGAGGTTATCCACTTTGGCAGGAAAAATAAAAAAGCAAACTATTATTTAAATGGAGAGAGATTACAAAATGCTACAGTTCAGAGGGACCTGGGGGTCCTTGTGCATGAAACACAAAAAGTTAGCATGCAGGTACAGCAAGTAATCAAAAAGGCAAATGGAATGTTGGCCTTTATTTCAAGGGGGTTGGAGTATAAAAGCAGGGAAGTCCTGCTACAACTGTACAAGGTATTGGTGAGACCACACCTTGAGTACTGCGTACAGTTTTGGTCTCCTTATTTAAGGAAGGATATACTTGTATTGGAGGCAGTTCAGAGACGATTCACTAGGTTAATTCCAGAGATGAGGTGTTTGACTTATGAGGAAAGGTTGAGCAGGCTGGGCCTGTACTCATTGGAATTTAGAAGAATAAGAGGTGATCTTATCGAAACATAAGATACTGAGGGGACTCGACAGGGTAGATGCAGAGAGGATGTTTCCCCTCATGGGGAAATCTAGAACTCGGGGGCACAGTCTCAGAATAAATGGTCACCCTTTTAGAACTGAGATGAGGAGGAATTTCTTCTCTCAGAGGGTCATAAATCTGTGGAATTCTCTGCCCCAGAGAGCCATGGAGGCTGGGTCATTAAATACATTTAAGGTGGAGATAGACAGATTTTTGCAAGATAAGGGAGTGAAGGGTTATGGGGAGCGGGCTGGGAAGTGACTTTTGAGCCCAAGATCAGCCATGATCTTACTTGAATGGCGGAGCAGGCTCGAGGGGCCAAGTGGCCTATTCCTGCTGCTATTTCTTATGTAAAAAGGAAGAGAGTAGCAAAAGGAAGCATTGGTCCTTTAGAGGCTGAGATAGGAGAAATTATAATGGGGAACAAGGAAATGGCAGAGACTTTAAACAAATATTTTGTATCTGGCTTCACAGTAGAAGACACAAAATGTATACGAAAAATAGTGGGGAACCAAGGGGCTAATGAGAGCGAGGAACTTAAAGTAATTAATATCAGTAGAGAAAAAGTACTTGAGAAACTAATGGGACTAAAAGCCGACAAATCCCCTGGACCTGATGGCCTACAGCCTAGGGTTCTAAAAGAGGTGGCTGCATAGATAGTGGATGTATTTGTTGTGATCTTCCAAAATTCCCTAGATTCAGGAACGGCCCCAGCGGATTGGAAGGTAGCAAATGTAACCTCGCTATTCAAGAAAGGAGGGAAGAGAGAAAACAGGGAACTACAGGCCAGTTAGCCTGACATCAGTCGCCACGAAAATGCTGGAATCCATTATTAAAGAAGTGGTAACAGGGTACTTAGAAAATCATAATATGATTAGGCGGAATCAACATGGTTTTATGAAAAGGAAATAGTGTTTAACAAATTTATTAGAGTTTTTTTAGGATGTAACTAGTAGGGTCGATAAAGGGGAATTAGTGGATGTACTATATGTGGATTTCCAAAAGGCATTTGATAAGGTGCCACATAAAAGGTTGTTAAGCAAGATAAGGGCACATGGGGTTGGGGGGTAAGGTATTAGCATGGATAAAGGATTGGTTAACAGACAGAAAAGAGAGAGTGGGGATAAACGGGTCATTTTCAGATTGACAGGCTATAACTAGTGGGGGGCCTCAGCTATTTACAATCTATATTAATGACTTAGATGAAGGGACCGAGTGCAATGTATCCATGTTTGCTGATGATACACAGCTAGGTGGAAAAGTAAGATGTGAGGATGCAAAGAGCCTGCAAAGAGATATAGGCAGGTTCAGTGAGTGGGCAATAAGGTGGCAGATGGAGTACAATGTGGGGAAATGTGAGGTTATCGACTTTGGTAGGAAGAATAGAAAAACAGAATATTTTTTAAATGGTGAGAAACTATTAAATGTTGGTGTTCAGAGAGATTTAGGTGTCCTAGTGCAAGAAACAGAGTTAGCATGTAGGTACAGCAAGCAATTAGGAAGGCAAATGGCATGTTGGCCTTTATTACAAGAGAGTTGGAGTACAAGAATAAGGAAGTCTTGCTACAATTGTACAGGGCTCTGGTGATACCACACCTAGAGTGCTGTGCACAGTTTTGGTCTCCTTATCTAAGGAAGGATATACTTGCCTTAGAAGCAGTATAATGAAGGTTCACTAGATTGATTCCTGGGATGAGAGGGTTGTCCTATGAGAAAAGATCGTGTAGATTCTGGCTGTACTCTCTGGAGTTTAGAAGAATGAGAGGTGATCTCATTGAAACACAAGATTCTGAGAGGATTGACTCGGTAGATGCTGAGAGATTTTTTTCCCTTGGCTGGAGGGGGCATAATCTCAGGATAAGGGGACCGCCTTTTAAGACCGAGATAAGGAGGAATTTCTTCACTCAGAGGGTTGTGAATCTTTGGAATTCTCGGCCCCAAAGTGCTGTGGATGCTCAGTCATTGAGTATATTCAAGGCTGAGATCGATAGGTTTTTGGACTCCAGAGGAATCAAGAGATATGGCAATAGGGCAGGAAAGTGGATTTGAGATCTTATTGAATGGCGGAGCAGGCTCGAGGGGCCGTAAGGCCTACTCCTGCTCCTAATTCTTATGTTCTTAACTCCTACAAACTCACTTTCATCTGAATTTAGTGAGGATCAAGCTTAAATCAAAAGAGACAGAAATGAAACTGGGGCGTTTGATGCCACCTGACCATTATTGCCTCAAATGCATGAAGTCACTGGAAAAATGGGCAGGTGTCTCCGCACCGGAGGGAAACGGCCTCACAGGGTGGGCTGGGTGTGAACCCGGGCGGACACCCGTCCACCTTACAGTATCAGCTGTCCAATTAACACCACCAATACAGGCGGCGGGTGGGAATTCAACACAAACAAGCATCGTGTGAGCTTTAGTTGCGGTTTGGTTTGGTTTGGTTGGTAGCTCTTCTTGAGTGAAAAAAAATTAAATTTTGTTTGTCCGGTCATTTTTTGAAAGTCTCCGCCGTCGTGTCCAAATTGCTGAGTATGTCTGAAACCAGAGAGAGAAACTGGGCCACAGGCTCCGTCTGACTCAGCAACAATCTGCGACGTGAAGGTTAATATTCAGGAGCCCGCAGCCACGGCCTGTTCACACTGCAAGCAGGCCAGTTATTTTTCTCTCTGCCGAGGAAGAATAGTTAAGTCGGTAACTACTGGAAATTAGGTTTTCATTGCTGCAGTTCACACCTCCAGCGGTAAACAAATGTGTTTGGCGGTTTAGACCTTAAGCCAGAGTCTAGCAAAGTGGTGATTCGACTGCCTTCTAAATGTGAGGATATGAGATATACCCAATAATCTGAAACCCAGTAACAAGGGAGTTCTGTTCAATCCCTGGGGTCGCTACAAATTACCCAGATACTGAGTGGGTGAAGGCATGTTGCGCCAATGATGAGCTATATCTGTCCAGAGTGATTTAGTGGCTAGCCCTTTAAATCCATTCTCAGTACATGAGCCGTTTTAAACAGCAACTACACTTGCTCTGATTCCTGTACCGACAGTGCTGCAAGTACAGGCGGAAGCTGAGACAATGTTTTGATTGGCTCACTGTGAACGACTTCAATCTGAATGGTCTGTTATTTAAAAATCCAAGCAATTCCAGAAACTCTTTCCTGGGATAGGAACTCCTGAATCAAACATCGGCTCGGAGTTTCCAAGAAACGGTGTTGATTGTTTCATCTCCCACAGTGGCAAGAAATTCAAGGAGAATCCGTATATTATTTAGCTTTGTTGTTAAAATGTGATCGTTTCATTATTTTGTCCACTTGAGGGGTTGTCCAGAAGGATGTGTAAATATAGAACAACAACAGAAAATGCTGGAAACACTCAGCAGGCCAGGCAGCATCCGTGGAGAGAGAAACAGAGTTACCGTTTCAGGTCTGGGACCCTTGGATTACATCACTCTAGTGCTAGTTTATCCTTTGTTTAATGTAATTTGTTGAAAATTTTGAACTTAAACTGATGTGACACCATGGGGCCATCGGCCCTGTGCAGCATCTAAAACTGATTACCGACAGGGCACGCTATTCGTTCCGCTGGGAACGATCCCAGATTTCACGCCCAGAATGGACTCTCTCCCACGAGAGTGATCTACTTACGAGAGATGGAATAACTGATAAGTTTGGAAAAGATATTAAAAGATTTGGTGGCTCATGTGGAGAAATATGCTAGCACAGACATGGGCCGAATGAGAATAGAACAAGTGGCGATGGCATCGGATGATGAGATTAGTAATGAGATAACTGCATTTAAAATAAAACGAGGAGATATATTAACTAAACTAAAGAAACTCAGGATAAAACCCCTGGTCCAGACGGATTACATCTACGCATTTTAAAAGAATCTAGGGAAGAGATACTAGAGGCATTACTACACATATTTAGTAATTCGTTAGAAAAAGGTGTAGTGCCAGAGGACTGGCGGATAGCTAACGTAATACCGATATTTAAGAAGGGGGATAGAACATGTCCAGGGAATTATAGACCAGTCAGCTTAACATCGGTGGTAGGAAAAATAATGGAATCTCTACTAAAGGAGAAAATGGAAGAACATTTAGAAACCAAAAATATAAAAATAGCATGGATTTCAAAAGGGAAAGTCTTGCTTAACCAACCTAATTGAATTTTTGAAGAGGTAACAGAGTGCAGACAAGGGTAATGCAGTAGATGTAATTTATCTAGATTTTCAAAAGGCCTTCGATAAGGTACCACATAATAGACTAATGAATAAGGTCAGAGCATATGGAGTCAGGGGACAAGTAGCAGATTGGATAGCTAGCTGGCTTCAAGACAGAAAGCAGAGAGTAGGGGTAAAGGGTAGCTATTCAGAGTGGCAGAAGGTGGGAAGTGGTGTTCCACAAGGATCAGTGCTGGGACCACTGTTGTTCACAATTTATATTAACGATTTAGACTTTGGAATCAAAAACACAATTTCTAAATTTGCGGACGACACCAAATCCGGCGGTGGGGGGGGGGGGGGGGGGGGGGGAAGAGATAGTCAATACTGAGGAGGACTGCAACAAATTACAAGAAGCCATTAATAAACTTGAAGAATGGGCATATAATTGGCAAATTAAATTCAACACAGATAAATGTGAGGTATTACATTTTGTTAAGAAAAATAGGGAGGTCACATATTACTTGGAAAATAAGAACCTAAATGGGGTAGAAGAGCAAAGGGATCTCGGAGTACAAACACACAAAGTATCAACACAGGTTAACAAGGCCATAAAAAAAGCAAACCAAGCACTAGGGTTTATTTCTTGAGGGATAGAAGTGAAAAGTAGTGAAGTTATGCTAAACTCGTATTGAACCTTGGTTAGACCACACGGACTACTGCGTACAATTCTGGTCGCCATATTATAAAATGGATAGAGGCACTGGAGAGGGTGCAGAGAAGATTTACAAGAATGATACCAGAAATGCGAGGGTATACCTATCAGGAAAGGGTGAACAGGCTGGGTCTCTTTTCCCTTGAATAGAGAAGGCTGAGGGGTGACCTAATAGAGGTCTTTAAAATCATGAAAGGTTTTGATAGAGTATATACAGAGAGAGTATTTCCACTTGTGGGGAAGAGCAAAACTAGAGGCCATCAATATAAGATAGTCACCAAGAAATCCAATAGGGAATTCAGAAGAAACTTCTTTACCCAGAGAGTGGTGAGAATGTGGAACTCGCTACCACAGGGAGTGGTTGAAGCGAATAGTATCGATGCATTTAAGGGGCAGTTAGATAAGCATATGAGGGAGAAGGGAATAGAGGGTTATGCTGATAGATTTAGATGAGGAAAGATGGGGGGAGGCTCGAGTGGAGCATAAATGCCAGCATGGACTGGTTGGGCCAAATGGTCTGTTTCTGTGCTGTATATCCTATGTAATCCTATGAAAGCATGTTCCAGAATGGCAACAGACCAATGATCAGCAGTGCCCGTTTGTCAGACCATATCAGTAAATTTCAGGTTAACAAACTTACATGTACAAAAAAAAAACAATTCTCTAATAAAGGCATATTTTATTTTAAACTGTATTTTACAATTGACGTGAAATTATTTATAAAACAAGCATTTGGGTGCGAATCACAAGGAGACACAGACTGTACATATGCAGCACTCAGATATACATGGATTGTTTATTTAAAGGCATTTACCCTTAAAGCTGGTTTCCAGCAACAATCAGCTATCACTGACACAAAATTGCACCATACAGAGGCTATTGCGTATACAACAGGACACAGCATGTTGTGTTTGGTAGAAAGTTGCCCTATGCAACAACACGAGTTATTTAATCTCACCTCGTGATACCAAGGGTCTTCCTCACCCGCAATAATAATTTACGCACTTATTTTACCCTTTAGCTAATAATACTAATAACTGGAAAATATTCAGCTCTAGTTAACCAGAAACGTAGCCATTATATCCTGCTGGTATAACTAGAGTCCAGTCAATGGCCTAGGATCATCACCGTTTATACACAACAGGAAGGTTCAATTCTTCAACTTAGAGAAATTGGATATTCCAGCAGCAATCATTTTTAATTACACCAAATGAATGATTAATACAGAACAACGGTACTCCTATACTTTAAACCCTAATAGATCAGGAGTGGCCAAACTACAGCCCTGTGGCCACATGCAACCCTTGAGCCCCACCAATCGAACCTGCCATGCCCAGGCGACCCACTGCTCTTTACCCAAAGATTTCAGCTCTCGCTAGGTTGTCCAGTTTGAATTTTGTGGGCCTGGAGGTTTGGGAAAGTGCTGTTCTTCGTGGTGTTGCCTCAGTGATGGATAATCCTAAATCAGAACACCAGGATCTGTCAGTGTTAGCGGCCAGTTTTTCACTGTAATCTCACACCTACTAAGAACTGACCAAGTGTAGGGCTCACACACAGACTTTACACCCGGCCATCTGGGTGGGAACTGAACCCTTGTCCTTTTAATTGTTGACTTTTGGTGATGGTCTACCAAAGTCAATCACTGCCAAGAATACTGCTGAAGAGGAGACAAACAGCATCTTCTCCGGGACACTTTGCGGAGAATTAGGATCTCCTTCATGGATCAATTCTAAATCCGAACGGCAGGATCCGTTAGTGCCAGTAGCCCAAGACATAAGGGAATTAATGAGGGCATGGATTTAAACTTTACACGTTTAGACACCAAACACTAAAATGTTGGACACTCCTGCTATAAGTGAATGCGTCTGTTAACAGAGGTGTATCCGGATTCCGAGTTATACATAAATATATAGAATAAAATGATTTGATTTTGCATTGAATTTACGACCTTTCTAATCACTGTTTTCGATTAAGCGGATTAGTAAAATCAACTTGCAGAAAAATTGTTCAGGGATAGCATATGAGTTAGGGTTCCTGGCACAGGGCTGCATGTGATGGGAGCGCCCGTCAGGAAATCAGGCAGCGGTCAGCACGTGGCGCACGATTTTCCAGCTGTATATCTGCCCCCATCAATCAATGCTCTGTGCTGGAGCGCCAATTTGTAAAATGGGTGAGTTAACCTAGTGGCTTAGGTACTGGACCAGCAACCTAAAGGCGTGAGTTCAGATCCCACCAGGGCAAGTTGTGAATTGAATTCAAGAAATCTGGTCATTTCTGGGCTGGCATCAGAAAAATGACCATGAAATCTGCCGGATTGTCGTAAAAACCCAACTGGTTCACTAAAGTCCTTCAGGGAAGCAAACCTGCCGTCCTTAACCTACATGCGACTCCAATAAATCCCAAGACAGACACGGAGTTGGTGAGTGAGCCCTTCCCCACTTCCAGGTGAGGCTTTGAAAGTTGCAGAATGTGCCACAATGCACAAAGTTAATTACACTCCAAGAATTATCGGGCAAAACTAGTGAATCTACTCGCTACAGAAATAAAACAATTGCATTGAAAAAGAGGTGCACACATAATGACTGTTGAAATTCTGACCACACACAGTAAACAGCGAGCAGTTAGTCAGTGCTGGCGACACAGATTTTATCCTTCTAAAAATGGTATACTTTCATTGTGAAACAGTGATCTGAACAATTTCTTTGTACCGATTTACAAAAACATCACACAATATCATTGATAATCATTCCAATAAATAAGTGACCTTTCATCGAGCACTCTGCATAAATGAAAGAACTGAGACTATTTTCTAACAAGCCATTTAATTATGTTATCGAATAATAAGTTACTCTGTTTGGCTGCCTCTGTATATGTTCTTAGGAAGAGTTACATATTTGTGTGTATTAAACAAATCAGAGATCAATGGCAGAATTCAAGATGAGGCTTTGGCATTTTGGGAATATTTTTCATTAAATCTCGCAAACCACAGATGTCCGATTTAACGATAAACAGACGCTCATTATAAAATAAGGAGCTTAACGATTTGTTTTTTCTTTCACAAACACTGTTCTTGAAGTTAATGGTATTTCAGTCTTGCTCCATTTGCTCAGCATAGTAGAAAAGTTATCGAAGTGATAGAATGTAATGCATAATTCAAATCTAACCTTTTAACTTTAAAAATTGCTTTGATCAGAGCCTTTATGTACACACAAAAGACTCAATGCAGTTTATGCAGCGTACAAAATAATGGAAGCAAATTTTCAACAATGGTAAAGATTACAGCATTCGAGTCACTGGAAAGGTTAAAGTAAGTTCACATTTTTAACCTTTAAGCCACTCCAGTTAGAAACCGGATAAGAAGCAAATTCCCGTGAGCTGCAGTTACAACTATTTTAAAGGCAATCACTTTAATACTTACACTGAGGAGAGAAGGGGTTTCAAAAACAAAAAAGCATAACATTTGCTCTCCTGGTCGGCCTCCCATCTTCCACCCTCCATAAACTTGAGCTCATCTAAAACTCTGCTACCTGTATCCTAACTTGTACCAAGTCCCGTTCACAGATCACCCCAGTGCTCGCTGATCTACATTGTCTCCAATCCCTCCATGGCCTTGCTCCATCCTATCTCTCTAACCTCCTCCAGCCCTACAACCCTCTGAGTTCTCTGCGCTCCTCCAATTCTGGCCTCTTGTGCACCCCCCAATTTTCACCACTCCACGATTGCCGGCTATGCCTTCAGCTGCCTGGGCTCCAAGCTCTAAAATTCCCTGCCTAAATCTCTACCTCTCTCTCCTCCTTTAAGAGGCTCCTTAAAACCTCCCTCTTTGACTAAGCTTTTGGTCACCTCTCCTAATGTCTCATCCTTTGGTTCGGTGTCAATTTTTGTTTGGTTACGTTTTTGTGAAGCACCTTGGGACGTTTTACTATGTTAAAGGCGCTATATAAATGCAAGTTGTTGTTGTGATAACTTGGGTTGTATTTACAGGACAAGTGTAGTGTTGATGTGAAGTGGTTCTACTTTGCACCACTACTACAGTTCTAAGGGTGGATTTTATGAATGGGCACTCCCAGCAAGGAGGCTCACTGGCCGGGAGCACGCATCGAGATAGTGAAGGGTTCCTCCCCACGATTTTGCTACTCTACTCTCAGTGCCTGTTTATTGAAATTGACCCAATGGTTTAAATGCAACTTGAAACTAAAGTCGAGACCTGGTCCCAGATGGAGCGAAGCAGAGTGAGAGTCCCTGGATTCAAAACGATACAGGATCAGCGTCAGTGCAAATTGGAAATTGCTTGACACACAACTGGCGGGGTCAACTGCCAATTTTGTGAGCTGTGTACTGTTTGGTAAATTGTGCAATTATTGCACTAACATAGTCAAGAATGCTCTGACCAACACTCAATTATATGAACTAGTTTATTTGTTACAACTAGCTGTATTGACAAGAGTTCCCAACCCAAGTGAATGACCCATAAGGAACAAAATGATTTTCAGGGCTATGGGGAAAGAGCGGGGGGAGTGGGACTAATTGGAGAGTTCTTTCAAAGAGCCGGCACAGGCACGATGGGCCAAATGGCCACCTTCTGTGCTGGAAGATTCTATGAGTTAAAACCCTCCCAGGCAGAGATGTTAGTTATGTTTTCCAGAAAAAACTTTAAGCATGATTGGTCATTTTCTTTCTCCAAATTGTCCTCAAAAGAAAAATTTCATTTTCAAACAATAAAAGCGAATGCTTCCTCCCTGTGTAACCAAGGGCTCACTGCAACAATCGCAGCAACGAGCAGTTTGAAGCGGGCAATTTCCAAGGTGGTAACATCACTATCAGGCTGTTAATTAGTTTTCGTTAAAAGAACAATTTCACCTCAACTGTCCAAATAACAGCTGCTTTTGCAGGTCCGAGAAAGCCAGATGCTGCAAGTTGCATTTCGCAGGAAGCGCAAAATCAGCGCACAGATTAGGGGTCAGTCGGTAAGGTTGCAGCCTCAGCACAGTGGGAGAGGATGATAACAGTCCTACCGACACTCATCACTCACAGCGTGTAAAACCCTCCTGTGTTGTGATTTAGCCTCCTGACATATTCTTACATCCTGAATAATCCAAACACATTCTGTTCATTCAGAAAGTGCATTGCTGCATTGTGTACGTTTATTAGACAGCGGGATTACGAGCAGTGTCACTTAAGAGTTTTCAACGCTGTCAGAGTATTATGACGTGTTAAAGGAAATTAATTGATGTACATTGCAAGTGTGAGAAAGTGGGGCGTTTCACTTTTAACCCCCCAGTCCTCCACACAAGACACAATTTGATCTGGGCTGGTGCGTGTCTTTTGAATAGTGACCACACTTCACAACAGATTCACCGGAATTGTAGCAGGTAGAACTTTTGGGAGTTTTAAAAGCCAGAGAGTAATTACCGGCTGTGATGCTATTGTAGGACAGCCTTAACCCACTCGTACCTAATCCCTCTCGCTGCATTTTTAACCCGCTTAAATTAAACAGCCTCTGTTTAAATAGCGTGAGAGATATTTAAGAGGTGTGTTACCATCATTCCCAGTGATTTCCACCCATCGACCTGTGTGTGACCTTGAGAAGCTGTAGCCATCAGTGTTCCTTTACTATGAAGCATACAAATCTGTGGTGTAGTATATGGCATGTTCAGAATATTAAAATACTGCCATACTCGCTGAGCAGAACTCTGAGCCTCTCGGTGGATTTCTGCAGCAGACATAAGATTGTTTGACACACAGCAGCCACCAAACATTTTGTATAGGGGGAGATTTCACAAACTCGCGGCTCCCAGTGCAGAGTCTCGCCCACCTGAAGCTCACATCAGGAACTCGAACACTGGGCTCGAGGGGCCCCTGCGGGATTCTGACAGACAATCCCGCGTTGATCTCCGCACCTTAATCCCCAGCGAGTGAAGCCCGGCACCCAGTTACAAAGTCAGAAATTCTAGCCCAAACTTTCCTAGTGTTTCGTAGTACAACAATTTATTGAAGGTTTGTTTATAACTTTGACAAGTCTCTGTTTCTATACAACTAGAAGGTTTTAGTCTAACCTTGGGTGGGGAATAGAATTTTTAACACTTGCCAATGCCATGCATTCAGTGCAACCTAAAATGGGCCCGTATATCTCCCGTTATTTAAGTAACAGTGAGAATTAGCCACTCAATACACAATTACTGTCAAAATATTTTTCGATGAGACATTAACTACCACCAACAAGGGAAAAAGGCAAGATATTCAATGGCAACTGATGGAGGAATGGGTGTAAGAGAATGCCAAGAGTACCATTTAGGATTTGCAATATTTTTGGCAAGATTAGCATGTGTCAAAATCTCAATTGCTGAACACTATAATTCTGGTTTTACTGAGCCTCTGAACTCAAATACTCGCTTCCTTCTGGTCGGTTTGCTTCCCTCCCCCACCCCGACGTCAAGGCCCTCGGTCCGCACTGGAACCTGGTCAATGTGAGCGCCGGTCACCATCCAGCACCTGCCCCTTGATTGACCATTAGTCACGTGTAGACCTTGACTGCGAGTGCAGGAAAGCTATTCGACCATAGCATCCAGTCCAGTCCTCACCTGTAGGAAGGGTCACTGGGCACCAATCAGGAGCAGCTGATTTTCCCCTCTCTGGCCCAGGACACAGAGGCCGAGTGTAGCTCCGCCCCCTCTATCGGCACCACCAGCTGAGGTCAGCAAACTCAGCACAGACCAGTCAACTAAAGAGGAGAGCTCTTGCGCTGCCCGAATCACCACCCAAGGAACGGAGAGCGGGGAATGGAAGAGCCTCAGGTACAAGCTAAAAAATCCTTGCTTTGACACATTAACATAAGGACACAGTTTAGCAGGCAAACATCACCGAACAACCAATTAATACAACAAGCAATTCTTACAAACGGGAGATTTCCTTAGTTCTGGTGGGAGATATACGAACAACAGCTTTTACGAGTTGCTGACCCCATTCGGTAACTGTGGGCCAGCCATATGCTGTCATAGTCAGAGTCTTCAGACAGATCAGCAGGCTCCAAGCGGGAGAGGCTACTGCGACGCGCCGAGGAGTCCAGGCTCGATAAATCATCGTCACTCAACACATGGTTATGCATCAAGTCAGTGCCTTGCCATGCTAAGGTGGGTGGTGGGTGGGTTGTATAAAGTGATGGGTGCATGCCAGGGCAGGAGAGGGATCAGGACAATGGAGAAAGGAAGTAACCAATCCAAAGGTGAAATGAAAGTAAAGGTGGAGTGAAGACAAGGAGAGAAAAAACTTGTTAGGCCTGTGACAAAGGTTCACTATCCAAATTCTTCAGCAGGGTTAGTTTCAGAAGCTGTTGACAGTTTGAGATCATGAAATGACTAAAAAGTTTTGATAAATCGAAAGAGCATTAAATAATAGAAGATTATAGGTCAATTTATCGATCTCTCACCCCCCTCTCCCCCAAGCAGGAAGCCACACTTGTGGAAGGTCAGCTCGAGGACACGACTACAACAATGTGGACACCCATCCTCCGACTCTGACAGGGTCCTGTTGGGAGTGTGGCATCACTGAATTACCCCCTTACAAAGCAAAATCATTACTAAAAGTCCAGTCATTTCCCACACTATTTTGGACACTTCATGACTTCAGCATCAATGTACATACACAGCTAGTACAAAGTTATAGAAAAGTCGAGGATATAAAAGAAAGTTGATTTTGAGCAGTCAGACCATGGACTGAAGTCGCCGCTCCGGGTTTTAGTACTGAAACCGTTGGAAAGGATGAAATGGGATTAGATGTTTGTGTGTTTGTGGGACGCAGTTCGCAAAGCTGAGAGGAAGCGAGCGTTATTAGGGCTGACAATGGCTCAGATCGATGCAAAGTTTGTTTTAATAAAGCAGAGTTCATTGATGCAGAAAGAAAAGCCGATCTAAAAGTCTCTGGTAATCAGTGCTCCTGGACAAAACATCAAACATCCACAACCGCTTTGGATTAATGATTTCATTTCTTCCTCGGCTTTAAAAGATATTTTCACTACGTGATTGGTGCTGACTTTGTGGGGAAGGGGAGGGAACAAGGTTGAGAGAGTCACTGATTTGAACATGTTTAAGCAGGGGCAGGCTGGTCGAATGAGTATGGGGCAGATTTACTGAGTAAACACAGCTGAAGGGTGAGGGTGAAGGTAAAGGGGGGGCCGGGGGCAAGCGAGGGGGACCAGGTGGTGAGTGGGGGGCCGGGAGGCTGGGTGCTGGGGTGAGAGTGGGGAGGGATGGCGGGTGAGGAGGGCCGAGGGGGTCTGAGGAGGGCGGAGGGCGAGGAGGGCGGAGAGTGGGGAGGGCCAAGGGGGGGCTGAGGAGGGGGGGGCTGAGGGCGGGGAGGGCGGAGAGGGCCAAGGGGGGTCTGAGGAGGGCGGAGAGGGCGGAGGGCGGGGGGGGCGGAGGGCGGGGAGCGGGGGGCGGGGAGGGCGGAGGGGGGCCAAGGGGGGTCTGAGGAGGGCGGAGGACCGGGGAGGGCCAAGGGGGGGCTGAGGAGGGCAGAGGGCCGCTGACCTCGACAGCCAGAATCATGACGTTACACAGAAATTACAACACGGAAACAGGCCATTCGGCCCATCCAGTCCGTGTTGGTGTTTATTCCCCACAGGAGCAATCTCCTAATCCCGTGTACCTGCCCTGTTCCAATATCCCTTTATTCCCCTTTCCTTTAACCACCTGTTCAACCTATTCTTAAATGTATGGTCTCTCTGCTTCAGTCACTAACTCCAGTTGTACATTCCACAGCCTCACAACCCTCCGTCTAAATAAAGTTTCGCCAGCTCTCTGTCCTAAACCTCTTACATTTAATCTCATATCTATTCCCCTCGTTCTAGACCCTCAGTCAGAACCGGACTGTTTCTATCTAGTCTGTCCCATCCCTTCATAATATTGAACACCTCTAACAAATCACCCCTGAATCTCCCAATGTAAAGACACAGGGGAGGTTGATAATGCTTTCCCACTTTTTAAGTGGAATTCATTCTCTACCAATAGCTCTGTGCAGGGTTTAGTAATAATAAGCAAAAGTTACCAAAGAATCTTTGGAGATCAGAATTAATTAAGTAAATCTTATTCTCCAGGTCTTGACACGTACAGGATAAATCAGACTGGATATAGATTGTAGCGTGCGCAGTTTGCACAGCAAGGCAAGGTTAGAAACATTGGACTAGCAGGTCTGCACAGCACTGGAAACCTGCGACATATGCTGGAGGTACAAGGGTAGGAATTACTGTTGATGCTGTCAAATAAATGCTTAATGATACTTTAAACTGGGCACTACCTCTGGTGAAGTAGTGAAAGGTCACTGACCTGAAACACAGGCTCGGTTACTCTCTTAGATGCTGCCTGACCTGCTGAGTGTTTCCACCACTTTCTGTTTTTAGTGGAGGGGGGAATTTGGTACAAATGCTTTAACCATTCACGCGACAACTGCACACAACAGTCATTTCTGCTCCACATTAATCAATCTGCCTGGAATGTGATAAAATTACTTACGTGGATTTTGGACATCAAAACAAAATGTACAAGGAACAGACCAAGGGTTTCATACCTGGTCTCGATCTTACGGTAATGCAAATGAACAGAATTTAAATATAACAAAACATTATACAGTCTGGGTATTTATTGGACATTTAAATTTATCCGTCCAGTTATACTGGTTAGGGTGTCATTCTCAAATGTTTCTTTACTTTTATCAAATATCAGTTACCACGACAGGATAAAGGTGGTCTGATTGTCAAGGCTGACGTCAGGAAACACTTCTTCACACAAAGGGTAGTGAAATCTGGAACTCTTCCCCCCCCCAAAAAAAAGCTGTGGATTCTGGGGGGGTCAATTGGAGCTTTCAAGAATGAGATTGATCGATTTTTGTTGGGTAAGGGTATCAAGGAATATGGATGAAAGGCAGGTAGATGGAGCGGAGATACAGATCAGCCATGATCGAATTGAATGACGGAACAGGTTCGAGGGGCTGAATGGCCTCCTCCTGTTTCTATATTATTTAACTCCTAAACGCACTATTATTTAACTCTACAATCACCAAATTAAAGACTGTCCTTTGTTAATAATCTACAGGCTGTTACTTAAAGCACTGATTTTAAAATAGCTCACTATAGGTATGATCCTTATTAACCCTTCACTTACAGATAGATTTCAACTTTACACTGAAATACATTTTCAGGAAGTTAACCACCAGAGACCTGCAATTGAGATCGTCACGATTCTTTATGTAAGACTTTGCCCAAATTCAATAACAGGATCTGTGTACAAGACATCCATGTGTGCCTGAAACAGCACACCAGACTCTCTGCAATGAGGTGAAGAATGGCAATCCGAGGGCGAGCTGCCGAGGGGGCGCTGGAGGGTGTCCGCTGTTTCTTCGGGTTCCGCGCTTACAGCCGGCCAACAATGTGTCAGGAGCAGAGATTCGTTAAATCATCCCAGAGGTTGTATTCATTGACCAGTCCTATATAACATCATTAGATTCTATAATACATTGCCCAATATCAGTATATCAGAGTGGGGAATAGACAGATTAGATCGAACTACTACACATTGAGGGACAGTGAATGGACAGACCAGATAATACTACTGCACACTGAGGTTGGTGAGTATTTGGAATGGACTGCACAGGGAGGTGATTGAAGTTGGTAAGATTAATAACCAAGTGTGGGTTGGACAGGCGTTTGGTGAGTATATAAATGAGGTGTCGGATGTGAGCTTTGTAGTGTGTTTTAAACTCTGGGGCTGACCAGATTAACTGAAATGATCATTTCCACGTGTCTTAATCCTTAGAAAGATGATTTTCTGGAACTTCAAAATCCTACACTAACGTTTACAACGATCCTACCAATGGTCTGCTCAGGCTCAATATCCAATCTGCATTCCTAACGTTAATTAAATGTGGCGGGGGAAGATCAAGGAACTCCAGGGCTGATATTTTAAGTGTTTATTGCCCAGGTGTCATTCCCTCCATGCAATGAAGATCGACATTCACTCCATATGGAGGTGGAGCAAAAGTGAATTGAAGTTCTAGTTTTTTTAATATGTAAACTGATGGATTATTAACAGCACTATTTTGGAAATAATGCAACATAATATGCTGGCGATTGCTGCAAAATGACACTGAAATTCTGAATGATTGAAAAATGTAACCCTCTTGAATTGGATTTGAATAGTTCCTAAATAAAGGTTCATTCTATAGAGTGAAGCTGCACTTACTTGAGTTCAGAGTCTGGCGGGTTTTAGCACTAGTGCAGTACGCTTCGATAACTTTCAAGATCTGTGTATCTTCTTCTAGAGCTGCTGTGCCTGGGTAATGAAAACAAAATCCTCGTAAAACACAGTCACAAAACATTGGCCCGGAATTTGCGGTCATCGGCGAAACAAAGGCAATCTCTGTGGCGAGAAGTTTGCCTGTTTCGACGCGTAATTGATTGCAGCGCTCTGTAGTGGGAATTCCCTAGTGCAATCTGCTGTTGACGTCAACAAGCTGTCTAAGCAGCCAATCACATTGCAGAATTCGCACAGACTGGGAACCAGGAAATGAGAAGTTGCTTTAATCCGGACTTTTTAAAAATGTTAGAGAGCAAAACAAAAATTGGGGCTTTCACATGGGGATAAGGTAGAAGCTGAAATATCCAAAAATATTTTTTTTTGAAGTTTCTTAAAAATTGTAATTATCAAAATGGAGAAATTTGACACTTTAAAAAAAAAAATTAGTTTTTCAGGGCCATAACATTTGTTTAGCAGTCAATACGCTGTTAAAACCCCAGTTATACCTAATCCAACAAGGCTTAACATTTAATGGGGTATTTAACAGCGAAAAGCCCAAGTTTTTGTCAGTTTCCCTGATTGTCGGGGTGGGGGGCACACAGCCAGTGTCGGAGCAGTGAATGACTGACCGCAACATCAGGATTTCTATGTTTAGATGTGCATGCGCTACATCCTGAAGTTGCGGTCAGTTTCAAACCGCAAATTCTGGCCCATGGATGCTTACAGAAAAGTCCCCAGACTTCAGATTGGTGATGCTGATGATTTTTGGGCTTCTGATTATCTACATGTCACCTAAACCAAATCTAAAAACCTAAAGATGAATTTTGAGCCAACAACACCTCACCGAAGCTAAACCCCAAAGTTGGCCTGTTGTTCAAGTCCAAACCCTCATTCCTACAAGATTTAAGGAACATCAATGGTAGACACCCTTACCTTACACATTCAACACTCGGTGTACTGCAGTGTGGATGCTATGCAGAGAGTATTCACTTTAACAAGGACACATCAATGGTGCTTTCACACCTGGTCTGAAGCAAGTGTTAATCCCTCGCACTGTCTCACTTAGAAATTTAAGATTGCAAAACATATATATCCTGTCAAAAATACTGTGACCACAACATTCTGTTGCTGTTGTGCCTGTAGGGGGCCCTGTCAGGCTCTTGTTATGTAACACATCAAGCAAAGTGCGGCTGATCTAACGTTGCGTGACAGGTTCTAGAGGTGGATGGGTCGCTCACCGGACTGGGCGTTTGATCTGCTTGCTGAGTGTACCCGAGGTACAATGCACTGCACGATTAATATCAAGCTGCAGGCCAGTTACTGCTCCTTGCTCAACCACTGGCAGCAGTTTTGTAATGAGTATCAGCCCCCGGAGCTTCCAGATACCCACTGCTGAGACAGGTTTAGTGTCGATCACAGTTACATCGTAACAAACCACTGAGAGACCAGCATTGACGGTGAATGCCGACACAGATTTAGTGAAGGCCAACACCCCCCTCCCCAAGAGTGAATCCCGCCACTGATATCTGAAGGCTCTCCCCATCCCCCATTGAGGTTGAATCCCAGAACCAATATATTGGGCCTGCTCGCCCCAACTCACCACCACATTCCCCCCCCGCCCCACCCCGCAGATTGAGCAAAGATCTGGGGGAAGGATCACCCTCTCGTGTGGGTCTGGTGGAGGGAAGTGCTGCTCCCCAACTCCCCACTCAGAGATTGTTGGCCTCCCCTTCCACTGAGGTAGTTTCCCCATCTTTCCTCCACCCATCCCACCTCCCCCTGCCCTCCCTCTATCCCCCACCCTCCCACTCTTCTCACCCCGCCCTCCTCGGTCTGATTATCCCCCCAGCCTCTAACCCTGCTTCACCCAAGTACAACATTGGCCTGTAGTTTCCTCCTTGAAAGCAACTGTAAATCAGACCAGAATGTGTGAGCGATAACCACAGAGAGCAAGTGAGGAGCCGCAATCTCTGTGAAGTGACTCCCTTCCCAGGGTACTGGGTGAGGGCCGTGAATGTCTAAGCTCTCCCTCTCTGCAGCCACTCTCCTTTTTGTCACAGTTCCACTGGACGGACTGCCTGAGATCTCGCACATGGAATGGAGGCGGCAATGGACAGAAAATCTAGCCCAACACTGTTAGTTGACTGGAAAACTAAATGTTCTGTTTCTCGAACTAATGACAGTGATTTAACAGTTAGACAAACTACACATTAATAAATGCTGTGTTACCTTTGCAAGTAACATGACCTACAATCGGCGCAACCCAATCCAACTCTCATTATTTGAGTATCTTTTCTTACTTAAAAACTTCCGAGTCTCTTGACAACTCTTCATCTCTAATTGGCTATGGGCGGGTGCATAAAGTGCCAGGTCATCGAGTCAGAAAATAGGAAAGCAACAAAGAGCATCAGACAACAACCGAACGCCAAACATACTTTTCCTCAGTGCAAATTCCTCATCGGAAGGTTTTCTTTCCGGTTTCCGTTTTGGAAGCAGCTTCTTCATAGTTTTGGGGCTCTTGCTGAGGTCCTGCACAAAAGTCGACAAAATATCGTAATTGCAGCAGAATCACCTGATGCATTGCTTGTGGGTTCGAGGACAACTGGATGTCGGGGGGGAGGGCTTGCGGGACGCTGGGGGGGGGGGGGGGGGGGGGAAGGGCTAGCGGGACGCTGGGGGGGGGGGGGGCTAGCGGGACGCTGGGGGGGAAGGGCTAGCGGGACGCTGGGGGGAAGGGCTAGCGGGACGCTGGGGG